>JAPEVG010000201.1:0-63199 GCA_029747595.1 Trametes cubensis | reverse complement strand
GAACAATCCACTGGGTGTTATGAACGCAGCTTTCCACTCATCGCCTTCCTTTATGCGAACATTATTGTACCCTGCTCGCACGTCGAGTTTGGTGAATATTGTGGCCCCTTTCAGCCGGTCAATGATGTCGCTAATGAGCGGTAAGGGATATGCGTTTTTAATAGTCCCCTCGTTAAGAGCCCTGTAGTCTTGAACAGGTCGCAGACTCCCATCCTTCTTGGTGACAAAGAAAAATGGCGAGGCTAGTGGAGACTTGGATTTTCGAATGTAGCCCTTCTCGAGGTTCTCCGTAATGAATTTGTCGAGTTCTATACGTTCCGTGTAGGTCAGAGGGTAGATTTTCCTCCAAGACCCCTTGGTATGATGGTCGAAGTCCTTCTTGAATTCGATAGCATGGTCCCATGGTCTTGAGGGCGGGAATCTACTTGCTGCCTTCTTCTCAAAGACCTGTCGATAGTCCTTTACAAAATCAGGTAGGATTTCGTCCAAGGTCTTCTCCTTCTGGTCTTTCTTCGCTGCTATAGCGATCTCCGTAGACTTATTAATCTTTCGGATTTTCTTCTTGCGGTACCATAGCTCGATGGCCCTCGAAGGATTAAATGTAAGCCTTTCGGAATCTGGGTCTGCGTCGTCCTCGTCCGGTATAGCACGTACGAACGATACGACCATATCTTGATTTAGAGGTTTTACTGGGAAGTTCCACAGCATCCCTTCGGGTGGGTCGTGTTCGCATTGGTATTTATGGATCTGCTGCTGTTTCTTGATAATATCCGACTTGAAAGTAATGCGACCACTTTCCCAGTCGATATTAGGATTGTACTTGCGGATCCATGGCATGCCGAATAGGACATTGTCCCGTCCAATGTCGGCCACATACCAATTTGTTGGAAGCTTCTTCCCGTGGAGATTAAATGTCCCCTCCACCCGATGGGTAATGGTTCCCATACTATTAACGCTATCGTCCGCGTTCCGGAAAGTCAGAGTCTTTGGTAGTCTGACTGTCGGAAGATTGTACTTGTCTACAATCTTTTTATTGACGATCACTGCGTCCGCACCAGTGTCGATGAGCCCTTTGATTTCGACGGCTTTGTCCTGAACCTGCATGTAACCGGGTATCAGCAGAGCACTGCGTCTCCGCTCTGTATTGGTTACAATAGTTACATGCAGTTCCTTGGGCAAGTCAGGCGTCGAGTCTGCTTGCCTGCCTAAAAATCCGTCTCGAAATCTGTAGCCCTGAGTGCGTTAATAGAAATATTGTCCTCTTCGTCCTCTTCGTCCTCTTCGTCTGAGATCTCCTCAGACTCGTCCTCTAAGTCCTCGTCGGTAACCTGTCGTACCTTCCGACTGACAGGTTTGCCGGGTTTCTTAGGCTTAGAAGGACAATCTCTAGAAATATGTCCCGGCTTCCTGCACCGGAAACATGGTCCCTTGTCTTGCAGCTCCTGTCTCTCCTTGACAGAGAGCTTGTTAATATTGAGCGAGTCGTCCTCGACATTAACCATCTTGACGTTCTTCCTAGTCTTTGGGGTTTTGGCTTTGCGTCCTCTGCGATTAGCCAAAATCTTCTCCGTAAGGTGATAGCTATGGTCGATCTCTTTAGTTCTAGTCATCCATTCTTCAATGGTCGTCGGCGGAGGGTACGACATGGATATCTTCTTCAGTAAATATTCTGGGAGCGCATTCCTGTACAGGGCAAGCTGCGCTGCTGGGTCCAGAATTTTTCCCTTGAGAGCTAGATCCATGAACCTCGCATTGAACTCGTCAACTGAAGAGTAGTCTTTGAGCTGTATTGTCGTGAGATTAACCATAGAGTCGTCGACCTCATCTACTGGGGCGAATGCGAGTAGGAAATTCCTCTTGAAGACCGGCCAAGAGTCAAAGCCTCGATAGACTCCCGGTCTAATTTCCTCTTCAGCTCGCTGAATTGTGGTGTCCTTCCAGTAGTTTATATTGTCCCCTTCCATGAAGGATAGGGCCGTCGCCACCTTCGTGTAATCATTAACGAAGTTGTGGGGCCGCGCCATGAACAACAGGAACAGTTGATTGAGGAAGGACCTGGTTTTGTCTTGGTCTCCGTTGAAGACCTCAGGGTCCTTGATCTTGCCTTTCCCTTGTCCTTGCGGCGCATTTCCTGGAGCTTCTTGCGGTTCCAGGTCTGGGTCTGGTCCTGGTGGTCCCGGTGGTCCTGGTGGTCCTCCTCCTGGGGAGTAGGGATCTGAAGGCTCAGGGTCAGGCCGACCTCCAGGCCTACCTGGTCCGCCTCCTCCTCCACCTCCAGAAGGATTAATAACTCCTCCAGAACTTGCTGTTGCCTGGGGGGCTGGTCCACTGAATAGAGACCCGTACCTTCCTCCTTCAGAGCTTTGCCCTTGCGGAGTGAACGCATACCTATGGGCTCCAGAAATGGATTCTCCTGTCGCTGTTCCCGACATGTATGATGGTACTGATTTTCGTACGAATTCTGGGGTTGCACTGGTATAGTATCAGTATCTCCGATACATCCAGTACGATGGGGCCATCATGCGCCAGATATATCCAAGATACATCCTACCGAAGTCTTGTGGAAGACAAAACAGGCAAGCCGTGACTCGAACTGACGACTAGGTACGATATCGCCACACAACATCCAACTGTGCCACGGCGTGTTTGATATAAACATCACTTTTGCGCATATATACCTTTGCTGAGGACGTATACTTGAGTCTTCGAGTGCTCGTTTCAGAGACACTCCGAGTGTGCATTAGTACGTTAAGACTCAACACCAGGTGTTACAATATTTACTGGCTGCCCGAAACCGCAGAAGAACAACAAATTGTACAAGACCCCGTGCAAATACTACGCTAAGAAAATTAGAGCAAGCACGAGTCTAGGAGAGGAAGGAACGGCTCGGTATTGACACTTCTCTTGTATTCCGACTTGCTTCCCTGACATATTGCAATAGCGGTTAATACTAGCAAAGACTCGGGGTCTACGAATTGCGCGTAAAGTGCGAGTTTAAGAAACGAGAATCCAGATTGACCTCCTGACAAACATACGGACGTCAATGGAGACCGCTGAATAGAATAGTACCATAGTGGGAGGCGTTGCACATAGCATGGCACGTCCGCCATTCTGGTACGTTCACCTATTCTTCCCGCATGTGTCAGCTAGGCCTAAACCAGGAATATACGCCGCGTACCTCTTGAACATTTCGGCCTCTTCCACGAAAACCCTAGCTCACAGCCATCTGCGGAAGTCAAGGACTTAGGTCGCTTCTCTTCTGAGTATCTCATGTATGTCCATGACGGCAGCGGACACACAGCGGACAGCGTCGCCCTGCATTGAGGCCGCTGCGACTGTGTCAAGCTTGCAGAGCGATGGTAGGAGCGCTGAAGACGCGATGTGTGTGTATACAACCTGCAGTAATACTTGCGCTACTCAGCCAGCCTAAGAACATGCCGGCAACCCCCTGACACACAGCTACAGTATAGGAACGATCCTGGTACGCATTTCTAGACAATCCACAAGAGGAATATCAATGACAATCACAAGTGCCATGCTCCCGATTGCCGCGAACTTGAATTCTATAGCGTAGACACATAAAGGTAAATCTGCGGTCTCACAAAGCGATTAACGTTGACGGTCGCCTCGCGCATGGGGTTAGCTAACGCGCATGCAGCGAAAGCTCACGGAGAGAATCCATGAAAGAAAGAAAATCTGCGCCGTCTTGTTGGGAACGCGACGAACACGCAGGTATCGCTCCCAACCCGTGCTCCCACTAATCAAGGTGGAGTCGACGGAGGTCTTGGAAACAGCGGACAAAGATCGTGAATACATACATATAGGCTTCTACCGTCATGTACGTCACCACACGATTCAGTTCAGCCAGGGCTATCGCGTATAGTTTATAAATGTTACTCTGCAGCATCGGGTAAGCACGGAAGACGATGAGAACCCAGGCACTTATCCAGGAAGTCATTACGCAGATCTCGCAACGGTCCACTTCCAAAAGATCCGACATCAAGAAGGTGCGTCGTCTTGCTTCCCCTTGCGACTAGGTTTATACTCACCTTCGAACGTGCAGGCGGCGATCGACCACTCGGTCAAAAGGAGTACATCGAATGCGTCGAGGGCATACGAGACACTTTCGCCTACCTCGCGTGGTGTCGCTGTTGAGATCCTCCGGTTCGGGCCATGAAGTATATTCTATGAGACCCAGACGAAAGGAAAGCAACTGGTCCGGAGAGGGCGGACACTGGAGGAGGGCGCTGGCCATGGGTCCATGGATCCGGGACCTTTCGTGGTTGTATATCTGTCTTTGGTATCTTTGGCAACACCGTGAGCCCTCGAATGTACCTTTGCATGTTGTGAGCGCAATCCGGGCACATCCTTTCGAGCCGGCCGCGAGATTCGAGTGCCATGTTCAGGCAAGCTCAGTACTGAGGACCTGTCCAGCGGATTGATGTACGTTAGTGTAGTATAGGAATCACGCGGTGCTGAATGAAATCTTGCGTTTCGCGCACCAGTCAAAGGGAGCAACGCGTATTCGCAACTCAAAGCGTGCAGAAGAGAAGAGGAGCGAGCTCGAGCATGACGTTCGCATCAACCCAACAGCGTAGCAAGATGCTTGCTAGGCCTTAGAGGTTGACGCCTTGAAGAAGCTCGCTCTTCGCGCAGCGAGTCCCGTGCTCCCGGATGAGCTCGCTCGGCCCTTGTGTGAGCAGGCGGAAGTCGCGTTCTAGTGGCTTCATTGACAACGAGTCGTACGACACGGAATGTAGTAGTCATGAGGTACAATGTGGATGGAGATAGAGATAGCGAGAGGAATCCTTCGGTGGCGGCGTCAGGAAACCTGGGATAGGGATCTCGGAAGCACACAAGCAGAACAGGAGGTTCGTGAGCGTCCAATACAGTGCGAGGAGGGTGCGGGCAACGGATGCAGGCTCGACGTCTCTCAGGCCTGACGTCGACGTGCGCTCTCCACGTTCCTTATGAAGACTGCGAAGGACGTACACGTTAGGGCCGTCATACAAACAAGAGGGAGCGCGTTCCAGTAGCGTGACTTACCAGCTGCTCCATGGTTGTTGCAAGTTGTTCGGTCTACATGTCGGAATCGCAGTATCGGCTTCGTTCCGCGGCCTCAACAGCGCCTGACATGGGCATCCTGTACGACAATACAAGAGCGAAGTAGAATCGGAAAGGTGCCGTGAACCAAGACTAATTGTAGAATATCTACACGCGAGAAGCGTTACAAGAAACATGTCTTTGTTGTACTGTAAGACGTCTTGATGCTGCTGTACTCATTCCTGCAGCTTGAATGATGCCGGTCCCCAACCGTAGAGGCGAGTCATCCGTTGGCTCAATCTAATACAAATCAGTATGGGGCTATGGACTCGATCGCGCGACTCACCGTCGGAGGGCTTTGCCTTGAACGATCCCTTTCGACGGCTACATTAGTAGATTAGTACGCAATACAATGGGTGCATGCGCAACGAATGTACCGCGCGCACCTTGCTAACTTCAACTGTCATCGAAGATGCGAGTCCATCCGGCGGGACGAACTCCCTCACTCTCCCGCTCCTGGTCGTCATAGCGAACCCAAGTGACAGCATGGCCTTCGCAACCGACTTGAGAGATTGAAGGACAAGAGGACGTCAGCACGTACCCGTCTGAGACTCTTCCAATCTACCTCCACCCTCCCAACCGCGCCCTCTCGCAGAAACAACGCCTGCAACGTCTAGATCGTAGGGGACATAGTATTAGTTGATGAGTTGATGCGCTATAAACCCTTGGCTCACTCACATCGTAGGTATCGCGCTTGACGAAGATTTGCACATGGGTATTGACCGAGGTCGGAGACGAGTTGCGGTTGGTACGGCGGGAACGTGATGTCGTCATCGCTAGTCTCTAGGTGAATGCCGGAAGGGGCGGGGCTCAGATAGCGTGGTGTGCAGAGTATACAGGCGGGCCGGAATATGTGCAGGGGTATGGTGGAGAGAGGAGCTAAGGGGGTCTGCAACGCATTGGCCACCGTGCGCGTCTGCGGGATGAAGAGCGCTCATTATCAGCGCTCACCACTCGTCTCGCGGGACAAGCTGGCTACCGTGTTGAGCAGATGTGGCGGGCCTAACATTGCTGGAGTGCGTTTTCTCGCTCTCGCTGCGGTCATTGCAGGGTGCTAAGGATCTTACAATGTCAGTATCACGCGATGCTCGGTAACGCTGAACCGTCACCTATTCACTAGTTGAGAGGGCCTTGGGGCATATGGAAGACGAGTCGTGTCCGGCGAAGCCAAGCGGCGCCGTCGGTGACATCGACCTTGAGTCAGAGGGGCTCTGCATGCCGAAGCAACTTGACGCACTTAACAGGGAATGTTGAGCACGTCTGGTACATTCGCTCGCGACGAAGTCATGCCTACTCGAAGCGACCTTCTCTGATTCGTTAGCGTTCGTCATCGGCTGTCTTGCTCGCGTCGTCCGTCGCAAGTGCATCTTGCTATTGCCGCCGGCTGCATCTCCAATCGGCTGCTTTGGCTGTTGCATGCGCATCCAGCCACGAGCAGTACGCATATCATCTATTGTCAACGGAGAACAACCCATCAAACGTCATCTGCCCAGCCTGGCCCCTTTGTACTTACCCGCTAACAATCGGTTCGTCGCCGTAGCTCCGCGATATCGCCTTGGCTCGTGCCCCGAAACGAAAGCGTCGATTATGGCTCACGGGGATGCCGCTGGTGACACAACCCTCCGTACTGCGAATACTTCCGGCAGCAATGCAGCGATTGCTCATTTCGAAACCTATAGTAAATATATTTCTATAGGATCGGCTTCGCGGTCGGTTCGTAGAACGTGCTCTAAATCAAACGGTTTGCATTAACGTGAATTCACCGCTGTCTTTATTAGGCGCAGCAGCATACCTAAGGCCTTCAATCTACCTCCATCAAACGTGCGTCCAAGGTAAGTTCTCCCTGTTCATATATCGTGAACAAGAAGGCACTTTGTTGATTGAGTTGAACGTACCACAAGAATTCTGCCATCATACTGTACACGACAAACGTGGACGAGTCGCTCGAATCTGTGTGCTTGCCTACGAAGGTCAGTTGGGACACTCGCAGACGATGTCTGATGGGCATACTTCCGCGCATAGGCAGCCGCGCCAGCTTCCTTCCTACTGGCCGCTGCATCCAGCCACTTGCGTCGATGATGGTCAAAAAAACGCAATGAACGCCGCATCTCTTCTTCCAACAATTTGACCTCTTCCTGCCATCGTTTTTGAACGGCGCTTGATCGGAACCAATGTACACGTTGTGCTACATATTCGCTGCTCCGTAAGCATTGATACAGGACCAATGTAGAAGGCACATTACCGTCCTCAAAGAACAATTCATACTTGCCATCACCCTGCGTGTCAGAAAACGAGAAGCTTTCCCATATCCAAGGCTTACTCTCTCGGCTTTCGCCGAGTGTTTTGTGCTGTGCATCCAGGGTATACTTGACGGTGTCGCCCTTGCACAGAGGTCGAAGTGTCGGGTCGGACTCCGCCATGCCGAGCGCGAGGAGCGCTGCTCGGATGCGTCGATATCGGTTAGCAGCTGCTCGAACGTTGTCTTCCATCCCACGAATGTGGTTCGTAGCCCGGGTCTTGTGGTGCTTGCCGCTAACGTGAATCTTCTTGATCTTGTACGCCTCGCGGCCAATGATCGCTGTCCGAACATCGTTCAGGGCATCGCGAGCCTGCGCTGTTCGGACTTCGCGCTCTAGGGAGACAAGCTCGCGTAAACAAGGTTCGAGAAGGAGTGTGGAATGATAAGAGGAGGGCATGACGACGGGCGAAGTGAAGAGTTCCTGCCATAGCTCAGGCTTGCCTCGAGGGTTGCGCTTAGGAGCCAGGCCCTTCTCGAGGCTCCCGGTATCGCCAGTCGCGTCACGGAGAGGGAAGGGCGGAGGGAAGGAACCGTGATCGTCATGATCGCCTCAAGTGAATGTTAGTGGGATGCGGATAGTTAGAACGAAGTATCTGTTGGACTCACTGGTCGTAGCTACCGATGGATGCGACTCTGGCAGAGTTACTGCCGTGGCCACGGCGGCGAGCTTCGTCTTCACAAGCTGAACAGCTTCGTCGACGAGCGGTCCGATGTATGCGTCGCGAAGATGATTCCAGGTTGACAAATCTGTGTGGAAGGACTCGCATCGTAGTTTGATCGACTCCATTGCGCTGTCTGAGACGTCATCTTCCTCGAGTTCGTCGAGCAATTCATCTCTATAGACAATCAGCAATCAGTCAGTAGCGACAAACGAGATTGATTACCTGCGCCGTTCCAAGAGCGTGCCTTCGTGGATAATGCCCAGAGGTCCTAGAGACTGTTCATTACGTACGGCACGCATTCTCTTCATCATCTCCACGAGTTGTTTCTCTGTGAGCCCTATAGAACAATTCCAGCTGGGTTGCGTGGACAAAGGAAGCTCCTCTTACCCTTGTCTTTGTCCAGCAGATATGGACAGTTCATCTTCTTGTGCTTCTTGGGATCCAGCACGTCTTCTTCCCATTGCTTCTCAGTTTGACGCCAGGCCTGCAGCTTATTCTTGTCTGCAAGGTTGTCCTCTACGCGAGCCAAGTGTTCTGAAGCCTCAGCTAACTGGCGTTTTGCATTTCGGTGCCTGGTAGCAAGGGTAGTGGCTACGAGCGCTGATCAGAAAGCGCTCGCATCGTACACGGCGCTGGAGAGAACTCACGCAGCGTATGCACTCTACGCACGTTCAGGTCGTTGAGGAAGTCGTTGATCACGTCATGTCGATGCCCGGCTGTCATCTCTTTAGCTCGTATTGCTAAGGCATTGAAAGCCGACCAGATGCGTTCCGAGGCTTCGCCGTCAGTCATGCCGACGCCAGGGGTGTAGTTGTACGATCGGTAAACCACACAGAGGAGCTCATGTGCGGGTCCGTGGAACTTCGGTATAGGGGAGCGTATCGGGGGGAAAACGGTAGTTTTGATTGAGGGTAGGTGGCTGAAGTCCTTCCGGAACTGTACGAGGCGTAGTTCAAACTTCTTGTCGTATTGGCAATTGATGTCGTAACCTCGGCACAATAACTTCAGGACGTTCAGCCACGGCTGTAGACCGGACAGCTGCGAAAAGTCTTCCCACGCGAATCTGATATGGACGTCAGGCCAAACGTTGCAAGATGGTGGGCAGTACATACCCTTCTCCCTTGATTAGATCGACTAAGCTGCTTGGGATGACGAACATATGTCGCGAGCACGTCATGCCGACCATACCGGACACTCGTCCGGAGTACCTGCCGTATCCCATAGCGCCGAACTTGTTACAAGTACTCACCTGCAAGATAACCAACGGTCAGTAACGCTCGAGGACGTTCGCCAATGTAATGAGCATACCTCCTTCTGAGGTGGCTTCATGCGCTCTTGATATTGCGCGAAGTCCACCTCGTTCACAAAATAACCGGCGCCTTGCGTGAGCGGAAAGTCTTCGGGATCCATCGGTTTCATCTTCTGATTGTGGTGGAAGTTGCCGTCTACGCTGTAAAAGAGCATGTCGAGGAATCTGCACAGATGGTTAGATTGGACGGGACAATGCGAGATGACCATGACGCATACTCTTCTTCAGCTGGTCGATCGCGCCACCCGTCTGTCATATTGATTTGTGGCTGAGGACAAGCAGGACAAGATAGTGTAAGACTACCAGGGGCCAAACCCGAGGTTGGCTCCTGTCCCGCTCGCCGTGCGTTGCGCAAGAAAGAGAATTCCCGCATCGCAGTGTTGAGCTCCTGATAACGATCCTGTAAAGTCTCGTGAATACTCGATGAATGGCTTGGCAGCTAATCATTACCTTCGATTCGTCTGGCTGGACGTTGTCGGTGAGACGTCGCAGGTACGCGATGAAGTCGAGCCCAGTCACAGGGGACTGGACGGAGAGGAGATGGTAGTTGCGCAGGCCATTGATAGTATAGGCAGTTTGGGGGTACTGCCAAGACCCTGGGAATAGGCCGAACTTGATCAACTGAAGTGGCTCCGGAACGGGCAGGGAGTCGGCGCCGAGCTCGCAGTTGCAAAAAGCGATATCAGCGGTATGGATCCCATGCTCGTGAACGACTGTGATCTTGCGTGGTCCTGGGCTGGAGTAACATCTGTTCCCCCCGTGACCTAGCCAGATGACAAGCCCAAGATCGTGTAGAGGTCGTCGTTGCCAGAAGCTGAGGGTAGGTTGCCACTCCTCGATGCGATGCAAAGGATTCGTCGTATGTGCGGCCACAACGCACTCTTTGCAGACGATAGGGGCATGATAGCAGTCAAAGCATCGGTAGACGGGCTCTGTTGCAAGGATTGGTTTGTCACAAGGAGCGGTGTTGCAGGCGGTGTGGTTGTCGCAGGAGGAAGAGCAACAGATTGGATAGGAAGGCCCAACCTCTCGTTCAAGGAGAGCATGCTGGGCCCGGGAGGCCCAGGATGTCAAGAACGTTGTCATCCGTTCGGAGGGGGGCTATGGTAATTGTGGTTTGTCAGTTATCTACCAACTGACGAAGACTGTACGCACAATCGTGTTATTCACTTTCGCCGTCTTCCCTGTCTCCACTGACTTCGCCTTTTTCGCCTTCGGTGATGCGGACGTCATAAGGTCCACGGTGGCCGTGGTCTCTGAAGTGCAGGGTACATCGCCCGGTATAATCGAGGTGTTGTTCGGAATCGACGTCGAACGCACGGGGTCAGCACGCACTCCAGCCCAAGGATTCAGCGCGCGTCCTTCGGAGTATGCTACGCGGTTACGAGAGACAGTTGGGACATCTGACGAGGCTTTACGTTTTCGACCTCCCATAGTCGCTGCACTTGTCCGTAGGCTGTTCTTGCCGCAAGTAGACGGCGTTTGCGTCGAATGTGGAGTCGAAGGGGTAGCGGGAGATGGGGCATGCAAGGGTGTCTCGGCAGATTGTTTCGACGGGTTCACACGAGCAGGTACCAGAGAGACGGTATTCTAGAGTATGCAAATTTTACGGCGGTGATAGAGGCCATCAACGCTTGTTTTAGATGACAACAGATGTGTACATGACGCTGAGGAGACCAGGCTAGGTACAGACGGGCCTAGGGAGATGCGGGAGAGATGGATCAAAGGTCCGGCGATTGAGAGGAGATGTATGGGCGGGTCCGAGGCACAAGGAGAGGGTTATAGTGTATGCGGGAGTTGGGGGTTGGAGATGGCACGCTTAGCCGGCTGGCACTGCCAGGGCGAGAGCGGCTGAGATGACTGGGGCGCACGTCGGCACACTGTCCGCGGCATAGTCCCCAAGCCAATAGGAGTATCTGCAAAAGGGAGAAGGCTGCTTGAGGATGTCAGCGTCGGACGAGCGCGTTTGCGTATCGTTGGACAGGGCTCACCTTTAAGACATTGTGTGACCTCGACGAATCAGCGGGGGATGACCATTGTGTGGCATAGAGGAGAGAGCTAGAACTCAAGCAGGGTGGCCAGCAGTGAACGTCAGTAGAAGTGTGTAGTCGATCGATGTGCAACGCTAACACCCAAGCCTGCCCGGTGGTCACGTCACTTACTTTGTCACTTAAAGTGTCACTTGACAACTCGTAGCAACCGTGTCACGGCATAGTATCTCGACGTCTGCCGGGCGCATGCCGTGCACGAGCCTTTTGTCCCATGTACAGGGGAGTTAGAAATCTATAACAAGCCTGAGGCGCTTAACCACTGATATGTTACGATCAGGTGATCTTGTCACCGTGTCGTCTGGCTGCACCGTGCACGCGCTGGACCGTGTTGAAGTTGGCTCCACGACATCGCCATCCTCGCTGTACTCAACCTCTCCCCACCCATTAGAATTACGGTCCAGGGTAGTAGAAACGGGGCAGTTGCCTAGTTTCACACCCGCCATTGGACCCCCACTTCCGTGCGTGGCGAGACAGTGTCTCCGCCCCTGGAAGATCAACTATCCCTATATCTCTCTTTCTCCTGTAGGACGCATTCTGTCCTTGTCACTCTATCTTCCTACTGGAGCGGCTCCTCTCGTACGGAATTTGTCGAACACATGTGAGGCACAACATCTTACCGTCCTGCTCCTGTTATATGCTGATAGACGAAGAGTGCGGCTCCAACTTCTGCGACACGACAACAATTTGTTGAAGACTACGTCCGTAGTATCGATCTCGTGCATACGCGGAAGTGCGCTTGCGATAACATCAGGATTGACGACTGAGCGATGACTGACAACTCCTCAGGTTATGATCACAAGCTCCCTCCTGATTGAACCGTCCAGCTCACCGTGTGGCCATTCCACACCTCCCGGAGGAATCTCAGCAAATCATAGCGAACACCTGCTCGTGTGTAGTAGGGCAGAGGTGAGACTAGCTGCATTGGAAGCAAGTCGCTGCTAGGCTAATGCGCTCATCCCAGGACGGACATACGAAGAGTCCAATTGAGCTACCTCCCGGAGATCCAAACCCAGACCAAGTACGGGACGCGGCCGAGTATGGCGCAACGTTGAAGAGAACCGTAAACGGCCGAGGTGAGTTGGATGCAGTCCACATCAAAGCATGCATACTGACCCCCACGCAGCCATCCCCTTCAAGATTAACGCATTCGATGGCATGGTGGCTGCGCCGGGGTTCAGTACTGCCTCCGTTTTCACGTCCCCAAATCAACGCTGGGTGCCGGAGTTCGCGGTGGCCCATGGCGAGATCACGACATACACCGATGGACGCTGGGGTCGTCACGAGTATTCCCGTTGGCCTCAAGCCTATGCCCGAGATTCGTTCCATGTTGCCTGTATACCAAGGACGCACAGTATCGACGATTCGTCCCCCATCCTCTGGCAAACTCTCGCTCTCACCGACTGGAAGGAGGATCAGTGTGGAGTCAACGGCGTGGGCTTCTTGAAGGATGATTTGATGCATCAACTCGAAGCTGAGGCTGGCTCGGCGATTGATCGCCTGGCACTGTGCCGCCGCGATCGCAAAGAGTGGAATGAAGTAGGACGATTCCTAACGGTCTGTCTCCGCCACACTATCGATCGCCTACGAGTCATCCCTGCGGCCCCTGGCGTTGTCATCTCGCTCGCAGCACATGTGCAACGTCTGGCTCTGGAGCTCGCCGGCCTGCGCAATCTCTTGAACCATGTGCTCGATCGCTTAGAAAGCCAGCGCGACTTCAAAGCGGAGGTATTAGACGTTCTGGGCGTTCACTCTGCGGATCCGAGCGTCGTCCAGGTTCTCTTCCGTGCGGGTATCCCGGTCTGGTTTCAGCAGCCTATTACGAAGCGGCTAGTCATCTACGAGGTAGTCTCAAGGACTGATGTCCCTGTGGACTTCTCTACGGTCCCTGCCTATCCTCGCTTGGTCCTCGCCAAACGCGACATTTCCGGCGTACTCAACACCGCGGGGGAATGGGCGCGCGCTATGAACGCTATGGTCCGGCGCCAATTATGTGGATCTGGTCTCCCGGAGCTCTTGAGACAGGAACCCGAAGGAGATGAGCATCGGCCCAAACGAACTCGCCGCGAGCCGGGGCAGGGCAATGGATGGAGCTCGTCGCTAGGTTCCACAACGCCCGTCGTCGTCGTGCGGAATCCTGAAGATGCAAAGGCTCTTGGGCATGATCTTAGGTCGGCCGTGACGGCATCGTCTCACACTAGTCCTGCGCTCGACAAGAAACCTGCTAGGCGCTCTCGTTACCATCGGGCGAAGCCGAACCAGTCAGCTACTGAGTCCATGCCTGCTCCAATGGATGTAGGCTCATGCTCAAGTCAACCTTTCACTTCGACGGTCACGCCTTTCCGCCAGTACTATTCGTCCTATACTGTATCAATCTCTGCCGCCTGGGAGAAAGCCTTCAACAGTGTTGGACGCCTTCCGCAGCCTGCCAAGTCTCCTACATTCTACTATCCGCTGCCGTGGAATCTGGACAGATTGATTGGTTACGATGTTGTCTCAGAGCGCAACGAGCGAAATCTCCACCATTATCTATCCATCAGGACCTTTTGTCGGCTCCGACTTTTTGACAGCACTATCGCAGGTCGCCCCCTCACAACTAGGGAATGGCGCGATGCGCTATGGGGGGGATTACGAGGGCGTAGAGACGGCGGAAGCTAAAGGGTCGCGCGGTCGTGCAGCTGCTCGCCAGCAGATGAAACTCAATTTGCGGCAGTTGTTCGGTAAACTTGCGTCCCTGCGGTCCTACGATGCATCGTCCATGCCGGAATTCAATGGCCGACAAGTCACCTACGAGATCGCATCTACCGATAACGAAGTCCAGTGACGTGCAGTCTGGGAGGCTCACGAAGTCAACTGGCGATGCGAGCTATTATCCTTGGACGCTCTCATGGTTGGATCGAAGGAATGGCCGGAGCTGGAACGATGGAGTCGCGAGATGGCGGTGTCTGAGGTCTGGGGACACTCGACTTCGGGCATGGACATAACCCCTCGCCCGGATGCCGATATGACATCTTACTGCTGGCTCATGCCGGCGCAAGACGGCTGGGAGAACATGCGGCGGCATCTTCAAGCATTCATCCACATTCTCGTGCGTTGGCCGGGGTGCCCGGTTCAGCTCTGCAATTCAACATCTTCCACAGCATTGACCTGCTCTGATGGAGAGTACTCCTACTTGATGGAGCTAGCGGTCGTGTTCTACGTCCACACCTTCGTCGCGAAGTACCAGCGCCTCCCGATCCCTCCTGTTTGCGGCACGGTACCGTCAGTTAACTGAGGTTTCAGGTGAGTTCTTGTGCCTTGTTCCGTTCTCATCGAAGTGCTAACCTGAACAATTTAGATGGCGACCAGTAGGAGATATCGTCTCGCCGGAGTGCGTATGAGTAGAATATATCTCAAACAATGGTTCTGAATCTACGTAGATTGGAGATGCAGTGGAATGGAACAATTCGATGCTCGTGCGAAGTCCCCGTATTCGGTCTGAACCTCCCCGTGTCCAGTCTGAACCTCCTCGAGGACTTGCACCTTCCAGACGACACCCCTCGATCACGCTCCCTCGTCTCCTGCGATACAATGGGCAAGTCAACCTGGCGCATGCAAGAAATCCTGTTACTCGAGATGCTCGACAAGAGCGATCAAGCTCGCCAACTGTACGAGTCCGCTAGCAAGCCTGACTCCGGATGGTGGAGCAAGACCGTCAATTATTACACCACTGCCTACCTTAAGGAGTTCAAAGACGTTTGCTTCCCTCGTGAGACCGACAGCGAGCTCGCCGCAAGACAAGCCCGTACACCTTCCGCTCAGCTCTCTCGTTTCGAGGAGGAGACCGCCCAAGCAAAGCAGGCAAGACTGAGCATAATCCGGCAGGTACGTATATGCGCTACGCAACGCGTCGACCTCTAACCCAGCCTGACAGCGGATCGGGTCCTACGTAAGAAACCGAAGCCCAAACAAGAAGGCTTCCAAGAACAGCAAGCAAGGCCCTCCTGCTCCAGCCCATCCTTCGCCTGCCCCTCTCGATATGCCAACCACGGACAAGATGTCTTATACCAGCGGCTTCCAAGAGTTCAAGAAGAGCGACCATGCTGCGAAGCCTCCTATGCAATTCAAGGACGGCAGAGCGGACATGGCTGCTTACAACGCGGCATGCAAAGCGGCCTTCGATGCTCTCGAAGATCGATCGCAGTTCGAGGCCCTTGCAGACCAAGTGAATGAAGAGCGTTCCGAGACAGCACGAAGACTCGCCTTGTGCCGCACACGAGAGGAGTACGGTCTTTTGTTCCTTCTCATCTCTCATAACTGATTGGTTCTCTAGCAAAGCGCAAGTATTTCCCAGCTGGATTAGCGACGTCTGCACTCGCATCGGCGATGAAATTGGTTGGATTGGATGGTTCCCTGTTGGTGGCGTGGACGAGGACGGTCATATTAAGGCTATCTTGTGAGTACTTGTCCTCATCGTTGACGTCTTCCTGCGGTGTGACCCGATGACCCAAGTCCCAGCGTCGGTTCGCTGGGTGGCCGAACATTCGAGCAGTGGCTAGCTGAGAAGATCCGATGGTCAGTTCGACGATTGCGCAATGAATTCGACAACTATCTGCAAGAAGTGTTCGATCGTGAGTTTCTATGATGTACCTACAGTGTCAGTACGTTCAGCTGCTGAAGCTGAATCCCACCACAGCGCCGTCTAGAAACGTTACGCCCGGAGTGTCGGCATTGGATCATGACGATCAGCCAGCACACTCGCCTCGTCCAGCATCTGCCGCAAATTCTTCATCCTTCGCACCTGCCACGAGGCCACAAGATGCCCCGACTGAACGTCCATCTTCGCCCGAGGTATGCAGGGACCCGACTGAACGTCCAGCCTCCCTGTCGCCTGCTTCTTCGCCTTCCATCAGTACGATTGCGAGGGAGAACGTCAACCTCTCTATCGCATCATCACAGGCTGCCGTGCAGGTTGAAGTCGGCGGTCCGTGCCTCGGTCAGATGGCCAGCGATTCCGTGTCGCAGCCAAATGATCAAGACTCCTACTCAGCAACAGCCAGCCAGTACGTCTGCCCATCTTATTGACATGTACATCTCATTCACGTACCTTGATTCTAGGCATGAGCACGGTCAGAACAATGCTCAACGAAGTAGTACCGAATACTTTGACGAGCCCCAATTACCCATCCTCCGGCAAGATGACCTACCGGGTTCTCCCGCAGTAAGCGAAGGGACTCTGATCACTCCCTCGGGGGACGTTGCTGAGAGGTGAGTTTGTATTGAGAGAGTACGCAGTACGTCCTCGCTAGAGCTGAGACCTTCCCTGCAGGTCTCCAGTCGAGCTGGACGTGGATCCTGGGAGTGTTTCCGACGAGATCCCCCCAGCGCTGCCTTCTGAAGGGCGTCACGGGCCCGCGCGCTCTGGAACTCCTCCGAGGCAGTTGCCGAAGAGGAAGCGCACGAGAACGGCACGCGCGCAAAACAAGAGTCCATGAGTATCGTCCCAATCTAGTAACAGCTATATCATTCTGATGGCTTGATTCCCAGCGACATGAATGCAGCAAAGTTTGCCAGGCGTAAGGATCGCGACGGATCGCCTCTGGAGCAGACGGCTGCATCTTCTAATGTTTCAGGGAGTTCGCGGAAGCGCAAGGCGCCTGAGGGAGCGTCAAGCCGGAAGAAGCGACGCCACTAGATTAGCCGTTAGGTACCGTTCCCCGATAGATCTTCGTGAATCTCGGCATCGGTTCTATGATCCTAGATACCCGATACATTGTAGATCTTGTGCTGCGATACTCGCTCATCTTACGTTGGCAAATCCTGCAGATTCTGCGCGATGCATACCGGGCGAGAATGGTAGGTATGCACTTTTCAATTGACGGTCTCGTCGGAAATTCCGCTGTGCTTTCACCGTTCTCTGTGCACGAAACGTATAAGAGGACTTCTCCATAGACGAGGTATTCCTCAGGACGCTTCCGACGTCGTTCATCAATCCCCTCAACCTTCGACTTCACTACGATATCTACGTCCTCATCGCTCCCTTGGCTCTATCTATCTCACCATGGCTCGTCCTCCTCGTACCCCCAGGCCTCGAGGGTACCGCAAGTACTCCAAGAGGCTGCGGGAGTTATGTTGGACGGACGCGAATCATCGTCGGCCTTACGACAGCCTCAGCCTATCCCACACTCCCTGCCCTCAATGCGGCTGCGTAGGCCGATACAAGCAATCGATCACGTTCAAGGAAGGACATTCTGGGGAATGGCATCGGATAGTGCGTTCATTTCTCCTCATCATGCGTGCTAATTGCTTATTCTTTTATCAGTGTCTCAATTGTGGCTCCGTACACTACCCACTCCAGCCTGAAGTACCTGAGTGGATAAGAGAGGAGATCCGTAGCCAGCAGCACATCGACGATATGAGCGCTCGCGCGACCCAGGTAAATGGTGGTTACTGTGACGTACTGACTCCATTCTGAGCGCCGTTGTTACAGAGCACTGGAGGCGGACGTCGCCGTCTTTGGCGTCCTACCTTTCCGGTAAACTTGCTACCATTTATCTCACCGTTACAACATAACTCATTCCAGTGTTAGAACGGAACCCCTTGTACGCCCCGTTTTGGCTCATGCCCACCTTTTCCATCTCGATCTCTCGCCATGAGGACGCCTAGAACGCCTGTAGGTGACCATCTCCTCGTATGGCCACATCCTCACTCAGCACGATTATGCAGAGATCCCATGGGAATGAGATCCGACGCATGCCCTCGCAGGGTCCCGCCACGCCGGTGCGTATTCTGTAACATCCCGTTCGTTCGTACATACTGAACTCGAGGATACGTAGGGCCCCTCCAACCTCAGGATTATCCTGGATAGCCCTGACCCTCACGACCTGTGTGCATTCGATGAGCAAATTGCTAGGAGGCTTCAACGCAGGCTGGACGAAGAGGTGAGGGCGCCAGCGAAAGGCAATGTTCTGAGCTGACACAATGCAGGGGAAGCATAATCGCGCTATGCAACGTGCGGAAAATATCAATGATGTGGGACCGCTGTTTGGACCCCTTCTCGAAGACGTTCAACCGTCTCAGACGGCACCTGCGTCGCCTGTCATACCACTTCGTCAACCTCTCCAAGACATTCAACTGGCTCAGACGGCATCCATCTTCCCTGCAAGGCCACCTCGTCGGTTGGCGCCCTTTCTGGTGAGTACGCTAGATTAGCATTCGTATATCGTGCTGATCCATGGCTTGAACAGATGGACGTAGACGTCGATAATTCTGCCGGACAGTCGGCTGACTTACAACCCACTCCTCCGCCGCCGCCTTGCACTCAGCCACGCTGCCCGGCCCCAACACGAAGGGTGCTTGTCAGCGAGCCGTTGGAGATCATCTCTATAAGCTCTGATTCCGAGTCAAACACGCCAACCTGTGCGCTACCGCCTTTGCACTCGCGAAGTCTGTGGCTACGCAAACAACGTGACCTTGACGTGATATCGATCAGTTCCGACACTGATCTGGAAGAGGACAATCCACCTGCTCGAGAGATCGTCGTCGTGAGCTCGGATGGCCCCTCCACGCCCGTCGTGAACCGCTCGCAGGCCGCTACTTGTCGGGATGACAGTCGTATCCTCACGAACGTCCTTCACACACTCTTTCAAGAGGATCCCGAGCGCACGGCTCTGATCGACGCACCCTTTCAAGGCATGCCGGCTGACGGCTATGATATGTACCAGCCTGACGTTGTCTACCCCTGGGAGATTTCTTCCTCCGATCTCGACTTCGACATACCCGCTGATCATTCAACATCGACTGGTACTGAACACGTCGCCGCCAACACTGCTGCTCGCTCTGTCGACGTTGGACCCAACATACACGATGCCGTACACGGCCACGAAGTCACTCACGAACCAACGGTCGGGACGCACTCCACCTCTATGGCTCGAGGCGTAACGTGGTATCTCAATATTGTCATCTGGCACAAGGTACGACATCATACGGCTGCTACAGACCGCAACTCCCCTGATGAGCACGTACAGAACGACATCCTGCCGGCCACCAAATCGATCCGTATGGACCACGAAGGCATCGTGTTCCTCAAGGATATCGCTGTGGTTCGACGAGTTTTCGTTGAGGCGAGCGTCAAGTACTTCCACCTCTGGAGCTTCATGACAACGTCTTGGCAAAGCCACTCGCTCGGAGATGCCATCTATGTATCAACTGAGCGTCAGCACCACACGCTACTTCTACGCGTGGCATCTGCGCAGCGCTGCCCTCTCTTTGAGGTGAAGCTACTGAATGCCTCGTCGGAATGTTCCAGCTACGGTCCGCCTATCCAAACTTCTGCGCCCGCGATCTCGGAGAAGGCCAAGGGGAAGCGTCGCGCAGACGATTAGTTATTGATTGTGCCAAAGGGACTTGTTGAGGGTTCCCTGATACCCATGCTTACCTCTCGCGTGTTCTACTCTCCCTTGACTCTGTTTGTCCCTCTACTATATGATAGCCTGTAATCGCATTATTTGCTCCCCCAGCTATTTCCTCATCAGTTTGTGTGAGGCGGACATGAGCATTACGGTATGCCACATCATGTGCCCTTGAGTAATATCTAACCCACCTTCTGCATCTTGCGATAGGGCAGTTTCCGACTTCCCCCCGGCGTTGTGTGGGGGCGGGGACAGCCACGCTGCCCATGCACGCCCGAGGTTGATTGCGAGGACGCGTACGAACAGCCCTGCAATATGACACTGGTCACGACGCGAACGAAGTATCGGAATCCTACGATTTTCGCTAAAACNGCGTACGAAGGCTCGAGCGTGGAGGCGCATCCTAAATCAACGAGCACGGAAAACGTGATCGAGAAAAGCCCGCACGCTTCGCTCTGACGTATGGCAAGTGATCAGTCATATCCACTCAACTACGCAACTTCACCAGGTGCATATCAGACGACGGCATCGGAAGCGCACGTTCATCTTGGATCCCCCGTTCATCTCAGCCTTGCGCGTCACACCTACTTCATATATCTAGAGCAGCTGCGCATCGTAAGAAAAGGTGATGGCCGACAAGTGGCGCGCAGAAACAAGCCGAATCTGGTAAGGGGCGAACTTGTTGACTTCTGGAAATTCACATCTTGCCGCTAACGCGGCGCCCCCCGTCTATCAAAGGGCTTTGCGACGGCCAGCGCCAGGAGCATCATTACTTGAACAAGCGGAGGAAAACATTCTCGGTCCTACCGCCGTTCGTCCCATAGCAGAAGATTGGCCTATATCGTTCGATTGGTGTAATCGAGACGATGATTGCGAAGTGTATACGTCCTTGCGTCGATCGATCGTGCAGAGCCACCTCACCGATCATCGTGCCTAGAGCGTCTGTGGCGATGTCAATGTTCTCATCGACATCCATTCGGGCGCGCCATAGTGGGCGTGGTATCGGGTACGTCAGTTTCAGAATTACTGAGTTGCAAGGTATCAATGGTACTTATATGAAGAACTGATCGCGACTTTGCATCTGACCCCCGATTGGGTCGGGCGGTGCCATCTAAGCGTGAGAGCACAAGGCCCTGGCGCTAAGCTGGGACCGCGCCGGGTCCTGCACCATAGTAGACTCTAGTCCCCCTTGGCAGCGCTGACCGTGTCCCAGCGGTAGGGATTCGCCTTGTTCCGCGTTTTGCTCTTTAGCATCGCCCGTATTTCATGTAGCTCGGTAAGTTCGGTGTCGTTACCGACCTCAAACCATTACGGTCATAGAATTAACTCGTACAAAACATGTTATCGGCCACATCAGCAATTTGGCAGAGCTCTGCCCTTTCGTCGGAGAGAATGACTCATTGGCCTTCGTTTCTGCAGTGTTTGTCCCAGGCGGACAATTGGGCAATGCCCGTCGTGGAGGTGACGAGCTTGGAGTGCCTTCCCATACCGCTAACAAGAGGCTGGGTATCTGCGGGATCAGTGTTCGGATCCGTCCCACTGTTAACGTGTTTGATAGGTACTTGAGAACACTTCTTTCGCCATCCTGGGAAAAGCCCGGGTAATGCGGGAACTTTGTTCTTATGCGTCCTGTTCTACCTCTCTAGCTTGGCGGCTTTCCTGACGCTTACCGACTTCTTCTGAGCAGCTGACCCCTTCGTCTGTCCCTTCGCCGCATTTCCTTCGCCATATCGGTCAATCTTCGTTTGTGGGAAATCCGAGACAGCTAGAATGAGTGCTGTGGCATTTCTGGCTGCAGGCGTTGATGTGCGAAGAGACTAGCGGTTGAGCGGAGTGAATTTGTGTTGGTAGATACGACGCGGCATTGGGGGCATTAGTTCGAGACGTTTGTCATAGATGCCGCCCGAGCGATGTCCAATTCGCACGCAGACACGGCCTCAACCCCTTCTACCGACCCTTGATAGTCTCGCTTCGAGCCGCTGCTCCCAACTTACGTGAAGCAGACGCCGGGACTTCGCACTCAGCGGGTTACCACCTCAGACTCAAACCCCCACCTTCGTCGAAGCAACTTCGAGCAACTTCATCGCCCACCCCTCATCCGCTCTCCCCTCATCCGCCCTCCCCCTCTGTATTTTCCATGGCACATTCAATGTCCACGTCGCAGCCGCAGGTTTGTTACCGTCTCCATCTTGTGTCCGTGACATCTGGCGTTGAGCATTATTTTAGGCCACCTCAGCACCTCCCACAGAGACTTTCAGCGTATCCGGGGGCCGTCGGAACCTATACACTTTCCCCTCCAACGTGAACAGCAACCTATCCAAGACGTTGTCAGTGGCGGCTTCTCCGAAACTTCACGTCTCTGGAGACCTCGCGGAGATTATCGTATCTTATATGCCAACCCCCGACCTCGCTGGCACATTGTCAACCTCGGCGCGCGTCGGGTCTGCCTCCGCAGTCAGGGACCTGTATAGCGTTATGCAGGTCTCATCATCTTTTTTCTTCCCAGCTGCCGAAGCGTTGTGGAATTCGTGCCCAAGTATTCACCGTGCGCTTGGGGTTATGTACGGGGGACTCGGGTTAGAGAGGACTTCGCATTACATGGAGGATGACCTTGAGCAGCAAGCGGTCGACATTCTGTAAGTGTAAATTCCGACATCTTGAAGACCCCTTCACTTACTGTCTGAATAAGCCGCCTTGTCCCCCAAGACAATATCGACAACATGCCCGCCATCAAGAACTTCAAATACTACGCTTCTTGTATCAGGAAACTCCGCGTCTCCTCGGGGTATGCGCCGCCTAGCGTACTCCTCAAGTTCCTTGAGTCGCTCCCCCACGCTAGCGTGCTATTCCCTTCTCTGCAGGAGCTCATCTGGACTGAGGAGCAACCCCTTGTCACCCCTCTCGATATCTCAACTTTCCTAGGATCTGTCAATCTCCACACTGTCAAGTTAAAATTCGCCGAGCAGCACCGGGTAGCCTTCGTACCGGAGCTGCAGGAAGTTTTCAGCGACTCCGTTGTGAGTGCCTGCATATTCGTCGCCATCGCCGCCCCCAATCTACGAGACCTGTCTGTCATCTGCCCGCCGAGCATCTCCATCCCCACTTCCATTTTGCGTCTGTTCCCGAACCTCCGCCGCGCCAAGTTCCGGGTTGAGCTATCTCCGGGCCGCATCCTCAATCCTCACGTCCCATCCTCGTCCATCATCCCAAAGCCTTCCTTGGCCATCTGCAACGATGTATGGCCTATCGATGTCGACTCCGCCACCACCGTGAAGGCTGTGGAGAAGCTCGAGCTGAAGTGGGGCTTCGATACAGTCCTGCCAGACATCATGTCCGCCGTCAACCTCGACCAAGTGCAGAACCTTTCTGTGTCCACAGACCGGCGGATGGGCGATCGGTTCGTTACGGACATGTCCCGCCTCACATCCTACACTACGGTGAACCTGACTACGATCAAGATAGTCTCGTATCGCCACACGTTATCTAGCACGTTCTCCGGCCGGTTCATTGACACATTCAGACCGCTCCTTTCCCGACGACTACTGCAGGTCGTCTGGTTTGAACTCCAGCCTTACCATTTCATCTTGTGCCCCGATGACATCAAGCAACTTGGCCACGCCTGGAAGTCCCTCCAAGTCCTCCACATTAGTTTCCAGCCCCGGAACTTATCTCTGGATGCCACTCCAACGCTCGAGTACACCCTCACTGAGCTGTCGAATGCATGCCCGGACATCAACTATATCCACCTTCCCGCCCTGGCGACGGGTCTTAATCGCTTACTGCCCATCACTCTCCCGGCGTCGCCCTCGAGCAAACTTCACCACATATCCTCCGACAAGCTGCGGTGCAAACACAAGACCTTCCGCGTCGCCGCTGCCCTTTATACTGCGTTCCCTCGCTTGGCTGAGGCGACTCCCTACTATCAATGGGAGGCGAGTAAATGGGAGACCGTCAACATCTTCTTGATGGCCATGCGGGACTCAGGCTCAGTCGACGCGGTCGAGCAAGCCCTCAACAGGGCCATGATATTCAGATCTCGTGAACGCTCGTGAGTAATTACCACGCATCTTGTATAGTATCGCTAGCTGACCAGGCACTTCTATTTTTGCAGCGCATACCTCTACCGTCTGGCCATGCAGGAGGCCTTTAGTCCGAGCTCCTCCGCAGTTCGTGCTAGATGTCTACTCGGCTAAGGTATGGTGAGCTATCTGGGCCGTAGCCAATACGCACCCCTCATACTGATTTTTCTCACCGCAGGGGCCCCGAGCCGGCTGAGGCAGCGTATCGCGAAGCGATGGCGCGGCCTTCAAAATGCTTTTCATTCGAGACTCGTTCGTATTCAGCAGCATTCTTGGTCTTACTTTTGGCTATGGTGATGTATAGTCTAGTTCAACGTGTTCTACGCTGTGGTCGTCGGACCCGTGGGCCCGGAAAGGCACGGTGACCCGGGTTTCCAGATTTCTTGTACTCGTTATGCTTTACATTCACGGCGTCCAACCTCTAGTGCATCTGTACTTGCATTCGAGCGACCGACGCACGAGACCGACGCATAATCAGGGTGATGCGCGATCCCCTCGCTATGCATCCCGCACAACGCGCCGGGTCTCCTGTGCTCATGTACTACATCTCCGCTCCTTCATCGACATTCGCTCCCAGTGCTCTTCTGCCCCTTAAGTATGCTTCCTTACTATCGTCGTTGTATTACGCCTTTACGGCCCTTCGACTGTCTGACTCACTTCGGTCTAGTCATATCTGTACTTACCCCCTTTGATGACTCCGCTGTTTACACTTGGCCTCCGTTCTCCTGTTGCTCCTGCATACCTGGGTAGTGATTCCGAATACGTATGGCAATTCTATTCTATAGGTATCTGTACCTAAAAAAAAGTGAGGCGAGGCAATGACACTTGAAAGTTTAAGACTGTTCATCCACCCGCCCGTGCGACCTGGTCACGCGATCTGAAGGCGGTAGGTTGGCCATCTTTGGTACCCTACGTCTCTTGGCTGCGCGCTCAACGCCATCATTGTCTGCCTCGGCCAGGGCAAACAGGCGAGCCTTGGCTGCCTTTAACACTTTGTCACCATGTTCCGATCGCTGACGCAACTCGGCAATGGTGGGTCGAGCCTTGGCAGGCCGTCCTGGTTTGCCAGTACGTATCTAAGTATGCGAGTGCCGTACGACGTGAGTACGAAGTGAGAGTAGAATGCCGTTACATACGCACCACGGGGATTCTTCCGCTTTTTGCCGAGATGGCCTGCCAATCATGTTGATTTTGCTTGTGAGCGTGAAACGAAGCGAGACCTATGGTCGTCGCGAACCCGGCAGCTCGGACTTCATGGGGTACAGCCTGGATGGAATCAGTTATGCGTCCAGCAAGCCAAGGGAACCGGAACTCACCGCTACCGCATCCGCCCCGACCCAATGCGCTGGAGGTAGCGCTGCGATGATGGAGTAGATTGTGGTAGAACCCGCCTTATATTCGAGGACCGGGACACCGCGCTTGAAAGTCATGAACGTTAGGTGGCTTTCATCGCAGATGTACGGGGAGCCTATGAGATACCTTGAGCACCAGGTTCGAGAATCGATGAACGCACACTGACCAATCACATGCTGAGGGTCCAACATACCAAGCATGGCATACCTATTGTACAGCTCCGCACCCACGTCGACGTTACATTTGCGGTACACGGCAACGTATTGGTTGATATAGTTGATGTCGCTCTTGTAGTTGTATGCCAATGCCGCATTTTGGTTGGGCACCGATAGGCATCGCGTTCGGAAATCCGCGGAGACGTACTGGGACGCGTACTCGTGGAGGCCCGCACGCAGTCTCGCGTACAGGTCCTCGTCAGCGCAAAGCTCGCGCGAGGGAATACCTGGCCATATGGCCAAGGTATGGAGCAGGTCCGCCGCCGTATGCTGCCCGTAGCCATTGAATACCTCCTGGGTAGTCGTCAGCGCGTCCAGAATGCAAGACACCCTTTGGGCTTTATTGACGAGGGTGGTCAGCTCGGTGAGACTCAGTGTCACCCCCGCGGGCTGAAACTAGTCAGTTACCATCAGAATAGTACATGATACTCGCACTTACCAGTTCGTCATGTAACTCCAGCGCACAAGTATCGTTGGCGGCAAGGGTCGCTTTCCTCCATATGTCAAGCATCTCCATAGCCGTGCCAGCCTCGTCGATCCAGTCGGGACCATGGTTAGCTGACCAGAGCGATGTCCAAAGCTGTACCGGATTACTGAGCTTAGACTGGTACAACCTAAACACGTAGCGCACCTGAGAGTTCAGTTGTAAGTCGGCATCACACCAAGGCCTGGCAATACTCATGATGTGTAGACGTGTGAGACGGTTATGATCTACGATCACAATCGTATCTTCATGGCCAACAATGGCGGCGAAGATGGCCATCGTCTGTTCGCCGGGTAAGGCTCGTGCATCCGCCACAGTCAGCTCTGGGGGAACGACGAAGCTCCGCATTTTCGCCGCACGATGTTTTCCTTTGTTGTTGCCCGGTACATCAACTTGGATCATCTTCCGATAAGCTTCCGTGGGTACTACAATTATGGTACCTTCGAGGCCGAAATGTACACGCAGCGTGTGCTGAAGAATACCTATATCTTCAGCCAAAAGTGAGCTCAGATGAATCCTCGACGACTCACCATGCCGGCCGCGAACACAATCTCCTTCCCTCGTACCTTGACATGCAGCGTGCCCGAATTGAGTGGCTTCAAGTAAAGACCGTACGGTTTGCCCGTGGAGCGCAGCATATCCTGTGGCGCAGGGCGATAGTCTTCCGGAATGGGTTCAAGATCTGCTGCATAGTCGAATAGAGCGGATTTTTCGACAGTACAAGTTATGTAAGGCTTGTTCTTCGTTCCCAACGCAAATGCGCGAGGGAATAGCTCGATGCGTGCTACATCAAATGAACGAGTATGTCAGCAACCACCTGCAAGAACATTCATTAAATAGTCTTACCGGTGAACGGGCTCCTGTGCTTCGCTTCCCACTCACTCATTACACGTAGCGTCCGGGTTTCAAAGCCGTGTAAGATGTCCAGCTCAGGCATGATAGTCAGACGAGACCGAAGAGACGGATTTTAACAGCGAAGGATGAAGCAGCGTGAAGACGCGTTGTACGAGGATCTCAACGCGTACAGTCACGAGCCTCGTTTAGACGCCTGGTCAATGTCACAACACCTGGGTCACGCAGTTGTCGGCAGTCGCGGCGGAGTCAAACGGCTTTTATTTTGACCTTGAACTATTCAAATGACGCATTAACAACGGGGAGATCCCAAACCAAGTACATAATACGTCCCGGAGCTAGTGCCGATATGTGCCGGTGTGTGATTACCGTGACATACTCACGGGCGTGATCATGGGCGCTTGTTTCCGTGGCGCTGGTAATAAGCACAGTGTGTTCGAACGGCGAAGGATACAGTCAAGATACAGTAGAGGCCGCTGAGCCCAGAGGGGTGCCCCGCGCGGACCTAAGGCCTAAGGCCTGAGGTTGCCCGACGCGTGGGCAAGACGCCTCGGTTGGTGGGCGTTTACTACGGTGTCATCGCTGCCTTTGGCTGTGGCTCCCAACTCCCGACCGTCAGCCGCTCTAGCTAGCTTTGATCCTGCCTCGACATCGGATGCCTTAACTGGAACTTGTTGAGTGTACTCTCGCGCTCAAGGCCTTATCTATCTTCGCCTGTTACTAATGTCTGAATGGGTCTTGTTCTACTACGACTGTCTTTGGCTCTCGTTGCTACGTGTCTTGAACACTAGGCTTTCTAGATACGCTCAGGACGTGGGTCTCTTCGCGAAACTGAGTCGTCACCGCGCCACTTAACTGCGCAGTCGCTGTTCTTAGGTCACTAGCTGAAGTGCAGGGGGAAATTCCAGTAAGTCACACCTGTCGTGGGTCCGGTGGGTTGAAGTACGAGCAAATACTAGGTACGTGTGTCGACGAAGATCCTTTGATCTGTTCAGGTACGTCTAAACGAAGACAATCCCATCCGACTCTTTGCAGACCCATACATGTACCTCGGCTGCCCTACATTCACTGTCGCGCCGAACATATCCTGCGCTCCTCCTTCCTCTTCTACTACCGCCGCACCCGCCTTTCCATCTTGTGCCTGATCGTGGGATATTAACCTCAGCCTTGAGTCAGGCATCCATCAAGTGCACAGGTAAGTCTCGTCCAGAGTTGCAAGACTGTCAACGGGAGCAAGTGGTCGTCCCTAGACTGGGAGACATAACAGGTGGTAGAGTTCTTAATGGGCCTTGGCTACTGCTGGATACGCGGCGTTCTGCAGCGCACGGAGATCGGTAAGTTGTAGCAACTACTCTCGAACGATAGGTTCAACAACGTCAGCGTGACACGAACTATCTTATGCCGGATGAGCAGCCCAACCTTGACTTTTTTTGTCTCCCATACCTCCGCTGATCTCTTCGCCTCCTGTCATTCCGGCGTAGCTTTCCTGCGCCGCCTTGGCAGGGAACAATGAACGGCGCGCTCTCCGTAACCACGTTCAATGGCTCTCTCCCCGACTTCCTCTCTACCCCAGACTCTCCTGGGCCCTGATGTAGATTCCGTCTCAACTCCTGTCAACAAATCTCCGGCGTCCGACATCAAGATGGATGCCAACTCCACTGAAGGGGAGAGTGACGCATCTCACAGAATCGTTCTCCCAAAGAGCGACACGGTGAGTAGCCCTGTCAACCCTGGTGAGTCCCTCACGTGTGCGACGCGTTCCGCCTGCTTCATACAATCAAAGCCCCACCGGATGCGGAGAGAGCGTCGCTCGCAAATGTAAGCACCTCTCTTCCCCTGTGCGCCGCTATGGGGCGTGCTAATCTGCCTTCTCCGCATCGCGTTCTGAAGACTGCCACTCCACCTTCAGCATCCATGTCTCCTCCCGCGACTACCGCTCCTCTTCCACCGTCTTCTCCCCCTACGCTCAGCGTGGCCCAGTGGCGCTTCTGTCCGTCTACCGTACGCACACTCAAGCGGATGAAGGATGCGGGGCCTTTCCTCACCCCCCTCGATCCCATCGCGCTGGGCATTCCGAAGTACCCTGCAATCATCAAGCATCCCATGGATTTCTCTACCATCGAGCGCAAGCTCACGGCTTTGAACCCCGCAAAGCCCGACGCCAATATGGCCAACCCTCGCTACAACTTTGCGGACGAGTTCGTCGCTGATATCCGCCTCATATTCTCCAACTGCTTGACGTTCAATGGGCCTGAGCACCCGTGGCCCTTATGGGGTAGCGGGTAGAGGTTGTCTTCGACAAGCAGGTGAAGCAGATGCCTCCGCCGGAAGAGGTAAGGCTGAAGATGTTGCTCGGAGAGGCGAGGTAACGTTGCGCAGCCCAGGCCACCTGCGCCCAAGAAGGTCGCGACGCCACCCCCTCCTCCCCCTGCGCAGCCTAAGAAGGCTGTCCGGAGACCATCCGCTTCTGTTCCTGTCATCCGTCGAAACGACGAGGCCGCTGGTGCAAGTCGTCCGAAGCGCGAGATCCACCCTCCTCCACCGAAGGACCTGCCGTACGCCGACTCGACACGCAAGCCGCGCAAGGCGAAGGCGCCACGGGACGCCGCCATTGCGGAGCAGCTCAAGTTCTGTGAGAAGATCTGGAAGGTCCTTCACCAGAAGCAACATTATACAAACGCGCATCCCTTCTTCGAACCTGTCGGTATGTACGACGATTGGACTTGTTGACTACGCTCGTCTCACACACACTTAGACCCGATCCGAATGGGGATCCCTGAGTACCCGAAGGTGATCAAGAAACCCGTGGACTTGTCGACAATCAAGACGGGTGAGTATCCCAACGCGGAGAAGTTCCGGGAGGATTTCAGGTTAATGATCAAGAATTGTATGACCTTCAATCCTCCCGGCAATCCTGTTCACGAGGCCGGGAAGGCGCTTCAGCAACTCTTCGACGAGAAGTGGAAGAATCTCCCTTCGCCGCGACAGTTCGATCCCAGGTGACGAGGAGGATGACGAGGAGGGGCGTGCTCGGAGAAGAAGGAGAAGGAGAAGGAGAAGCGCGAGAAGCCCGCCGCGCCCGTCGCGTCAGCATCGAAACCCGCGTCGAAGCAGATGAAAGGTCCCCCAGCTCCCAAGGGCAAGAAGGCGAAGAAACCGGTCACGGATGATGATGTCCTCACCTTTGAGCAGAAGAAGGATCTCAGCGACACTATCAGCAAGCTCGACGGTGCGAAGCTTGAGCGAGTCATTCAGATCATTCACGAGGGCGTACCGGAAATACGCGATGTAAGTGCTCGTACGCCTCTCATTGTTGTCTCTCTCACTCACGTCGTGTCCAGAGCACGGAGGAGATCGAACTCGAACTCGATCAGCTACCAGCAGCCGTTCTCACGAAGCTCTACAACTTCGCCATCCGGCCACTGAAGCCACCAGTCAAGAGACCTCACACCGGGAAGGGTACAGGGACGGGTGGGCTGAAGAGAAGAGAATGGACGAGGACGTCGAGACGAAGAAGATTCGCGCGTTGGAGGAGAAGCTGAAGTCATTTGAGCAGGGCGGCTCGGCAAGCGATTCGGAGTGAACATAGTTGTTCCGAGTCCCTTGCGCTGCACGGACTGATATATTCGACGTAATTTTTCATCCTTGCTGCACGCGCGTCCACCTCTACTCGGTGACTTCTTTCTTTCTTTGGTTCTACTCGTGTATCCCTCCTCTGCAGCTGTCACAGGTGATGTACCCCGGGGATGCCCTGGATGTATCCTGGATACATCCAGGATACATCCGAGCGTTACTATATATATCAACTAACTAAGGTGTTGAGCAAGTGCTCATGGCGCAGTCGGTGATTGCGTCGGTGCTGCTAACGCGCAGACGCCAGTTCGACTCTTCGCAAGTCGGTTTTTGTGAGCGCTCAACAGGATGTATCCCAGATGTATCCAAGATATGTCTTGCTCCTGATGACCCCATCACAATGGATGTATCGGAGATACTGAAGCCCCTCTGCACTGCGACTTGTATACTCCAATTCAGATTTAGTCTCCTCGACCTCTGTCTGAATATGCTCTTCTCTCGTTTTCAGGTGTTTCTGCCTTGATCCGAGTGTCTTCTGTCTTCGGTGCAGGTACTATGACCTTAATCCGAATAGTTTCTTCGATTTTCGGTTCGGGTGCTTCGACCGTTGTCCGAAAAGTCTCGTCCTCCTTGTCCGAGTCCTCTACCTTAGGCAGTTCGGTCTCCTTTCCTTTCTCCTTGAAGGATGGACCTGATTCCTTAGGTGATTCGGATTCTTGAGGTTTCGGGGTTCCTACTCTTGAAGTCGGAAACGATCCTGACACAACTCTCGGACTATTAATCTGACCAGTAGCTTTTCCAGCAAGTAGTGAATTCTTGACTACCGTGGGTTGTTGTCCGTGGCTTTTAGTAATTTCTCTCTCTTGCGAGGTGTTTGTGAGAATACAAGCCGATGAGTGTTTGACGTTTGAAACTTCCTTAGTGTTGTACCGAAGTGGACACCTTTCGTTGGTGCAAAAATTCCACTTGTCTACGCTTTTCTGATAGTATACATCCCAAGCTTTGTCGGAGTTGTATAGATGATATGACCTTGAACAACTATATGGTTCGGCTGACCTCATACACGTTGTGCTTGTCGTAGGAAAGCCTGATGTAGTTCCCTAGCTCGGAGGTAACTACGGAATTCCCCAAGATTTTCTTCGAGGTCTATATCTGCGTAGTTCTCTGGATTGGGGACCTTTGCTCGTAGGTAATCAATCTGGTTCTGAAGATATCCCGCAAAGTTCCGTACCCTTGTTGGAGGAGTAACAGCTTGTCTTGGAATAAATTCGAGTGTCTGGATGACCTAAGTTCTATATTGATGTGCTTGTCTGAGAGTCGCGTGATATTTCCTCGTGAAGTCTTCCTGTCCTAGTACTTCCAAGTTATCTGCTATAACTCGAAGTGTATCGACCGCGTGCACCGGAAGCTGTGTTCGCCGATAGAATATTCCTGCCGTTGAGGATGCTTCTTCAACACTTGTTCCTGGAGTCGATCGATCCGAACTATCCGTTCCTGGACTCGCTCAGGTTGGAATGGGTACACCTATTGCTACTCCTGATTCCGCCTGAATGGCCAGAGAATTCCTATATTCTCTCCACTCGTCTGTTCTCTGAAACGCGGGTTCGTGGTCCGATACTCGAGTGCTCCGACCCGACGATATTGAACCGGTACTTTCTACGTAAGGGATTGTTGAGCTAAAACCTCTTGTCAAGGAGAATGGGGATCCTCTTGGCGAACTTGGGAGAGCAACTATATTCTCCGGGATCGTGAGTGGAGGTAGCCTCAGCAGTGTTTTGTTCCTTTCGTCTAGTACCCTGGGTGATTGTCGCAATGGGGGTTGTGTAGTTCCCTCCGTTTTGACTATCGTCTCTCTGTACGTTACGAGCAAGAGAGAGTTCTGATGCGTTTCGTAGTCGTTGTCTTCCGACGTAGGCCTCTGCACTTTTAACAAGTGGAGGGTTAAAGCTTTCAGTCTAATGTTACGCTTTCGAGCGTGACTCTTAAACTCTCAAGCCTTAAGACGTCAATGAATATAGAGCTTATATATACTCAGCTACTAGCCCTAGCTTGTCGAAGATAAGCGCGTAGTAGTATTTGCAGTGAAAGCGAGGTAACGAGCAACCAAAGTCGTATTTTGCAAAGAGACTGAAAGCTGAGGGTCGCTCTATGGTGTCGCCTCTTATATACATGTAAACCAGCCTGTAGACGGAATGTTCTAGCGTATACAAGGACTTTCTGGTACGTAGTAGTCAGCGCTAGTCGAACCTAGTAACACTGTGGCAGTGCGACTGTGTACTGTGCAGAAGCGCCTGTGCACTGCGCGGAAGCAACTGTGTACTGTGCAGAAGTAACTGTGCATGGAAAGTCCTAGAGTGTCCTAGATAATACTAGACCATTCCTGTCTGTAAGAACCGTAGCTAGAGTCCCAGAGCCCGCCATACTTGTATCGTACAGAGTAAGTACTAGAGAACGTTACCAGTCCATTGAGATGTTGCAATACCTATTGTACAGTCGTAACACCCCCAAGTTCGCAACTTCAATAGATATTAGGCAGAGTTCAGACACAAATATTACAATTGATGAAGAATGAATCAATTGTTTTATGGGGTGAGCTTTCTGCCAAATCATGTAACGCGCATCCAACCCCGTGGGAATAAATTTTCAGACTCAGAAAGGCAAAAGTAAGTATTTTGCATAGCCACTCACACTACAGATCCTGGGGTTAGGGGCCACCTTCAATAGCACAGCTGAGGGTTGGCCCTTATCACTGTAAGAGTCAAAACACTTACCTCTGACTTATATGATTGTTATCTGCAGTCTTGCTGGCAGCCTAACCCTAAAGCTGTGGCACAACATCTACTGCCATTAGCGTCTATTCTGATGTGGCCTACCTGCAGATATTCTTGTATACCCAGTTGTATTTTGTGATTTATAGGGCCACTATCAATCTAAAGTATGAATATTATGGGTTTGTTCTGTCTATGGAATCTCTAGCTACCTGATAGTCATATCAGCTTTACACTATACCCAGTAACAAAGAAGATATGAGACAATCATTAGTCATCAAGTAGATTACTCGATTACTTTGTCACTAGTAGTTCTAAGCATGTACATTCAATGAAAGTACACATTGATCCTTGGTATAACTATACCCCATAGTGGACATATACTATAAGCCTCAGTACAAGTCTTGCTTGAATCTATCCATATACTGCACTGTGAAAGAAAGGCAATTCCTGTAATGGTGCAGTATGTTGTGATTTATAGGACTACTACCTATAGAACATATCAATATGATGACTTCATTTGTTCCATACCATATATAGCTATCAAGTAGTCATGATACATTGGCTATAACTGCAATAACAAAAACAATTTGAGGCAATCTTTAACTGTGAAGCTTCTACTATAAGTAGTACTACTATGCCTATAGAGCACTTATAACACTACATAGTATCACAAGAATAGCATCATTGGAATCTCCTGAATGAGAGCTCTTGAATGGTATATAACATCATATCAGCCACCAGAACCAAATATGGCACAATACCTTGGCACAACAACACTGGCCAGCGTCCTTGTGCCAAGTTATTGTGCCATATTTGGCTTGAGTGGCTGAAGAGGCTTGCAAGATTCAATCTGCTATATCTCAGCCATTTCTCCATATTAGAACATAAAAGTGGGTTCATTGGAAAGGTACGGACAAGGGCTATATGCTGTTGTAGTAGTACATGCATGAAATACTCTTCATATGTCAGAAACAGGCAATATATGCTGGTTCATTGACATTGAAGTGGTATTTTGTGAGTTATCCAAAGACTGTGTATCTGTGCTACTGATGTGATGTGTTCATTTGATTCATTAGAACTAAAGCTTTCTGTTAATACTACATTGAAGCTAGTAGCAGGAGTAACAAGAAAGATATGGCATTTTAATTAGCTGCCATGCCCGTATCACTAAAAGGTAGACATCACATTTGTGGGGGCTGTAATAGTCATAGAACTCAATACTGGCCTTTATCAAGTGCACCACTGTATTCTCCTTGATTTGGGCTTTTGAATGATATATAATACTCCCTAGGTTGATAAGAAAACAAAGGAGATAAGAATGTGCTACTGCTCAGAGCTTCACTCAGTGTCCAGGGTGGCTGTGCACAAACAAGGGCAAAGTCCGGGGCATGATTCCTTGAATCCAGGAATCATGCCCCGGACTTTGCTCTTGTTTGGTCATGTGACTACATCACTGTTTTGTCCATAGCTCTCTCAGTTTTCACTGGATTCTGATGTTTGTGACATCAAATGAAAGCTACAATTGAGGGCTATCTCCTGACACCAACACCATCTAGCATTGAGCAGCCCAGGAGGCAATACCATGCCAAATACTGTGGTGTGACTGAGAGGTCATGTGACTTGCTGTCCCGGAGCCTCTGGAGTGCCTCCGGAGGTGCTGTGGTGCTGCACAGTAGTGTGCTGGGCAGCACTTGGCCTGTATCTCTGCCAATACTGAACCTATACACATGCATGTAGGCTTGTTGGAAAGCTAGAAAACAGCTCTATCCTATGAAGAGACTAATGAAATGGATTTCATTGTGATATATGGCATGAAGCTGCAACTAATGTTGCTCAAGATATACAATACAACTAATGTTGTAGTATAGTAGGACAAAGGCCCATACACTGTTCCACTGCAAATCATCCTTGTTAGGGATAATGTTGAAACTGTAGTACACTATAACAGTAGGGTAAACAGCACTGCTTCTGTGCTCACTATGATTATAACCACATTTTGTTTGATTCACATTAGCATACTATCTTGCACATGATTGAAGCAAAATGTAACAGACACTATGCATAGACAGCAAGTATTGAGCAGCACAGCACTCAGAATATTCAAAGTTACAGACATATACCTTATAGGAACATGCTGTTGACTCTTTAGCTGGGTCAATAGGGAATAGTCTTGACCCAGGCACTTCTGATTGTGACAGGGATTCAGAGAGTCCCAGTTCTGCTAACACATTCACTGGTGTGTATTTGTGTTGTGCTAGCAGCAGACATCCAGATGTGCACACTTCTTGACCCAGTACCACCATCTGCTTCGTTTAGCGCCGGTCCTCCCCTCCCCCCTTATCCCTATCCCCTGGTCTTCCACGCTCTCAGATTCACAAACCGACGCCTTTCGCTACGATGGCCCTCCGAGCGCGCTCGGGGGGCGGTCCTGAACTCATCTCAGACTCGAACACAATGGGCCCAGTGCCCGCCACGTCACAATCCGCGACCGCTCAAACCCGCCATGGCCCCAGCCATAACCAGGCAGGCTCCTACACGTCAGTTCCAACGCCTGACGACCCTCCGCCTCAAACGGCCNAGGAGGGGGAGGNAGGAGTGGGTCGACGACGCCCTCAGCGCATACCAAGACAATGACAGCCTGTTGGACGCTTCGATGGATGACGCGCCTCCGGACGCCCTGCAGGCACCCTCACACGACAACGCGGTCGACGACGCCATGTCACGCGAAATCGCCGCCGCCGAACGCCTCCCGGTCCTTGACTGGGACCGTGGGTTCGGCGCGGTTTGCAGCACCATCGTATCCGCCCTCAACGTCATGACCGCCGCACTGCGCGAACACCGCGTCGACATCCGTGGCCTCCTCCCGAGTGAGTCGAGACCCGGATGGGACGCCCTCAACGCCTCGCTGGACCGGTTCAACTCCACGGTCCACGACCTCACGAAGGAGTACGAACATGTTGCGGGTGTCACATGTCGGCTGCAAGACGAACTAGCGGAACTCAACGAACGGTTCGCCCGCGCCGCCTCCCCTCCTAATCGCTCGCCATACAACCCCCCAACGTTCCGCCCCTCTCGCTCGCCCTCGCCGGGCCCCTCCACGAATGACAGGGCGGGCTCCCTCTTGGACCGCCTGGAGGATGCTCCCGGTGCGGATGGACCANCCCTTCCACCCCCCATCGCCGTCTCCCACGAGCCTCTCGGTCCCTACCACTCCGAGCTGGGCCGACATCACACGCGGAGTCAGCCTGGCTCCGTCGTCTCCTGCCCCTCCGCTAGCGAAACGGTTGCGGTCCCCGGGCCCAGCGCTGAGCCTGTCAGAGCGAATCACAGACGGGTTCACCACCAGCCCGTCGGATGCGGCCAGCACCACGAGCTCGCGCGGCCGCTCGCCGGCCCCCAAACGCTTCAAGCGCTCCCCAGCACACGTCACCAAGACCGTCTATGTAGTGTTTACGGAGGGCGGCCGCCTACCGCCCGAGAAGCGCATCCCTGCCGGCACCATCCAAACCACCCTATCGACGGCTTTCGAACGCTCGGGTGACCTCGCTAACTTCTCTGTCACCAGCGTGTTGTGGTCAGCTATCGGGAACATCACTCTTACCCTTTCTCAGCCCGCCTCAGAGGAAGCCATCAAGTTCGTCCGCGACCGCGTCGCGGCCATCCTCAACATTCCCATCGTACTCCTGGACGCGCGCCCGCACCAGTACCGCACGTCGCTGGCCTTCGACCGCGTACCGTGCACGGACGGGGACGGTAGGCCGGTCACACTTACCGAGGCATCTGCCCCAATCCGTCAAAATGCGGAATGGAAACCCCACGTCGAGAATGCCCAGACGCGCCTGCGCTGGGGCCCCGTCCAGAAGCTAGACGCCTCCTCCCGCACTCTCATCATCGACATCCTGGATGATAGCAGCCACTCAACAGCCCAGGCCTTGGAGAAGGTCTGGGTCCTTCTCCCAGATGGCGCTCAGCGTGCCCGCATCCTACCCGACAAGCCCAAGGTCCCCCAGTGCGACAATTGCCTCGCCTGGGGGCACGTTTTATCCGCANTGCCACACTCGCACCGACGTCTGCGACCGCTGCGGCGGACCCCACAAGGTTCGCCTCCACAACGCGCTCGCTTCCTGCTGCGCCGAGCGGCCGGACCGACTCACCACGGAATGCCCTCACCCCCCTCGGTGCCGCAACTGTAAGGGTGCACACTACGCCTCTGATCGGGCGGCCTGTGAGTGGGCCAAGCATCGCTACGACCGGGCGTGGTACGCGGCCCAAGGTGTCGCCCTCCCCCACGCCGGTGTCCCGCTATACAAACCGAACAAGGTGCCTGCTTCTGGCAGCCGCCTCACTGACAAACCCAATGCGCGAGTACGGTTCGGTCATACGTCCGTGCGCGTTTTCCACGCTGACCTCCCCCCTCANGGGCGTTTCTGCAAACGGGCGACAGCGTCGCCGCAAGCGGAGCGGTCGTACTGAGAGGGATGCTGGACGCGTGGAACAGGGTAGTCAGTAGCCGTTATTGTCATTACATGTCATATGCCCCCTATGCCCATCTCATCCTACGTGTCGTCTACCACAACGTCAATCATTCANCCCCAGCAAACCCATCTCACCCTCGAACGATGTGCGAAAGCTGGGGTGGACGTCGTATGCGTACAAGAACCTTGGTATGGACCCATCCGTCCCATACCGTCCGCCTCGCCCGCTGGCCCGGCGGAGCGGACGGAGGACAATATGCTCTATGGTACTCAACTCCACCCAGCGTGGCGCCTCATCGAAGCTCGCAAGGATGCGCGTGTTGTATGCTATGTCAACCGCCGCCTTGCTAACGCGTTTGTCACCCTCGACGCAGCGGTCAATCACCGGGACTGCATGCTAGTCCTCGTGCGACTCGACCCTGCTCATGACCCCATTGCCATCCTCAACGTCTACAATGATGTGCACAACAGCGCCATCGAATACCTCGCAGACGTCGCTCAGCACCTCCCCGCTATTGATGTGGCAGGCGGCGACTACAACACACACTCTAGCGTCTGGGACCCAGCATATACTCGACGTGATTCAGCAGAGCGGACTGGCGAAGTGCTCGACCTACACGCGCATCTTGGCCTCCGGCTGCTGTCCCCAGTTGGAGTCCCCACGCACTTCCCGCACCACGGCGCGAGTCCTACAGTGATTGACCTTGTATGGGTGCCTAGCGACCGCCGCCACGACCTGTATCAAATCCACGTAGAAGGCCGTGATCGGGGCCTCTCCGACCATGCTGTCATCTCCGTAACAATCCCTGCTGGAGAGTGGTCCTATGACGGCCAACCTTCCATCCCACCGAACTCGGAGGCAGAGAAGGACTTCGTCAAGGCTATCCGCGACGGACTCCGACTCGCCTTCCCTCCCCACCTCGAAATTGATTCCGTGGACTCGTTGCGACAGTCCACTGACACACTCTTTGCATGCATCTCGGAGGCCTGGAATGCCCACGCAAAACCCGCCAGAATATGCACACGAACATGCCAGTGGTGGGACGCATCATGCTCTGCAGCCCGGGATGCCCTAGCAGAAGCCCGCGCACGCCTCGACCTTGCCAACCGGAACGAACCTCGACTCGCCCCTGCTGCACGAGCGGCAGTCCGCCGGGCCTACCGCCGCCTTAAAACTACCATACGTGCTCGCCGCCGGAAGCACCTCGATGAGCGCATCGAGGAGATCGCCACAGAACAGAGGCGGGTCTGGGACCTCATGGCCTGGGTCGGGCCACGGGCTCTCCCTACGTACCGCGCCCTAGTGCACAATGGGCAGCCCCTGAAGTCCCTGCCAGACCTGTGGCAGGCTCTTGATCAAACATTCCATGCTGCTGCCACACGCCCCGTGGACCCGTCAATTGTAGAGGAAATACCAGCGCTCCCTGCGCGAGCGTGCCCGGACATCGCAGTGACCGAGATTGTCGATGCCCTCCGGGACGTCTCAACGTCATCAACACCAGGATGGGATCACCTCCACTGGCGTCACCTCAAGCTCCTCCTCGCCGACGTGCGGGTGATGGGCATCATCCATGCTATCTACAACGCTATTCTGCGCTTCGGGCACTGGCCAGCGCAGTTCAAGCGAGCCGTATCAGTCGTCATCCCCAAGCCCTACAAGGACGACTACACCCGGGTCAAATCCTATCGCCCAATCGTCCTACTTAGCACCCTAGGAAAACTCTTCGAAAAAGTGCTAAGTGAACGTCTTCACTTCGAATGTCAGAAATTCGGCATCCTACATCCCAACCAGTTCGGCGGCACCAAAGCCCACAGTACTGTCGACGCGGCCGCCTGCCTAGTGACTCACATCAGGGCGGGGTGGCGCAAGAACCTCGTCACCACATGCCTCGCCTTCGATGTTGCCCAGTTTTTCCCCTCCATGAACCACGACCTCCTGTGCCGCATACTCGAGCGGTACGGTTTCGCGCCCGCACTCGTTACGTTCTTCCGTGACTACCTCGCTGACCGCTCATCCTGCTTCCGGTGGGGGAACGCCACGTCCCCATGGTTTGACCTCCCTGCTGTTGGAGCGGGGCAAGGGTCAGCGCTCTCCCCGATCCTCACCAACATCTACCTCTCACCTGCCCTTCACGTCCTGTGCCCGGTCTCCGCTCCTCCTGGCCAGGCCTACATCAAGTTCTACGTCGATGACGGCCTATGGACAGCGACAACACCCTCCATACAGACTAATTGCGACATCCTCGCAGCCAAACACCACGAGACCAAGACTATCCTAGCCCGCCTGGGCCTTGTCATTGAACACGAAAAGAGTGAGCTGATGCACTTCGCGTGTACTCGGCTCGCTCGCACGCAAGACATGCAACTACCTCTGAACCTCAGCCCGAATGAAGTCATACGGCCAACGACTGTGTGGCGATACCTCGGGTTCCGCCTAGATCCCAAGCTCACCTTCCGGGCACATGTCGCATACTTTGCGGAGCGCGCGACCACGACAATTAGCGCCATGCTCATGCTAGGGAATTCAGCGCGCGGCCTCTCACCTCTCCAACGTCGAACTCTGTACATTTCCTGCATCCTTCCACTCCTGACGTACGGCGCACCCGTCTGGTACAAGCCCAAAGGTGCCAAAGGCTTAATGAAGCCACTCGCGGCCGCTCAGCACCGAGCTCTGCGATGGATCACCGGCGCTTTTCGGACAACACCTGTAGGCGCCCTGCACTCACTTGCTGGCGTCATGCCCATCGAGATACACTGCGAGAAGTTACAAGACCGATACTTCTTACGCATGTATACCCTCCCTGCCAACCACCCTATTCGCGCATTCTTCCCAACCACTTTCGAACGAGTGGACGGCGCGCCCACTGCGCGCTTCCCTCTAAACCACATCAAACCCACTGCAAACATTCCTCTCACCCTGGCTGTCCCACAAGGCCGCCGCCCTCTCATCTCAGAAATCTTCAACCCCCTCGACGACGAATGCCAGCCCGGAATTCGCATCCGCGACGTGTTCGCACACCGCATGACCCTCCACCTTTCCCATCCAAAGAAGAGCGACAGTGAACAGTTTGCACTCTGGATGAACACCAGTCTCAGACCACGCATCGCGGCCGCACACGCTGACCCGAACGCACTCGTTATCTTTACAGATGGCAGTGCCTTCCTCGAACCTGAGTCCAGGTACAACTACCGCATTGGGTCAGCGGCTGGGTTCCGCGCCTACCACCTAGGCCACCTCGTACAAGCGCGGTCAGTCTTCACTGGCGAAGCTCACTCGTACGACTGCGAGCTTGTCGCACTCTCCATGGCGGCTGGCTTCGCATACCTCAAGAACTACCAGCAAGTGCATATTTTCTCAGACGGGGAGAGCGCTCTCAAAAGTGTCCTCAATACGAGCGATGGACGCATGGCGTGCCTCAATACATGCCGCATTCTGCGCGACTGGTTCGAGCGACACCCCGATAACCACCTACATCTCCACTACTGTCCTGGCCACTCAGGAATCTCCGAAAACGAAGCGGTCGATGCTGATGTGAAGGGAGCAGCCCTCGCCTTTGACGTCGGACCAGGCCCAACGCCAACATTTCACTCGTACGCCAAGAGCACCATCACCAGCTACGCCCTCGAGGCATGGCGCGAGAAGGCTACTACTGGGGGTACAAAATACTGGGGACGACACTTGCTCCGACACCCGGCTTTTCGCTCACTGCGACACACGGGCAACTTCCCGCTGAAGCGATTGAGCGGGCGGCCGGGGTTTGTGGCCCGTTTTGTACGCTGCATTACGAACCACGCCCCAACGGGTGCTTATCGTCTACGGTTCCGCGGGCGCCTCCAGGAACCTTACTTCTGCACGCTCCACGATGGACCGGCCGCCATCCACTCACGGGAGCACATTCTCTTCGACTGCGACTACTACACTCGACGGTATCGCCACTCATCCATAGAAGACCTCCTCAATTCCTTTGATCCGTTCTACGACATCGAGCAGTTTCTCGTCGACAACCCAACGGCGATGACATTCGAAGACCTGCCTGCGGAGTAGCATCCACAAGCGGCGGCAACTTTCTACAACCCGGCATCCACACCGGCACCCCTTCAACAGCACGCTCACAGCGCACTGGCACTTCGAACATCGTGTCAACGGGGGACACCGAACGTTAGTTCCAAACCCCCGCGGGCTGATGCCCTGCAGACGGCTGATAAAGCACTGCGTGTAGAATAACTGTGTAAATTAGGATACCCCTGGAGNCAAAAAAAAAAASAAAAAAAAAAAAAAAAAGACATGATTTTCCGCAAAAGTGAACACATCATCCGGCAAAACACCCGGCACCATCCTCGAATAGCGGTGTTGTGCTATAATTGTCTTATGTGGTTTCGAAGGGATGCACTTCCCTGCCATGCCATCTGCACGCGGCAGCTGACGCTCAGGGTATCCCATATACAAGAAGTATCGCGGTCTCTGCCCTGGATAGCTAGCGCTGCTTGTTTGTGATATACAGAAAACCCGGCTGCCGCCACGTACGCCTCTCACCTTGGGCTTGATGTCGATGTCTGGTAACTGATGCCTTCTTCAAGCAGCTCAGATTCAACAGTCAAGGCGCTCGGCGACAAGAACGTTATCTACATATGGCGGAACCACAGGTACCCATGAAGTGCGCGTTGTATGAGTACTACTGGATTCACTAGGAATCAATGTAGGAAGGACCGGCCGACCAGAGTGGCGTCTCCAAGCCCACGCCGAAATTCCATGCTGACATTCGGAACACATACCTGGGGGACACGAATTCACCTAGAGGACACATTCGCGTATGTCAGTGCTGAATAGTCTGTAGTTTTTATCAACAGGAAGAGTTCTATAGGATCTCTACTGGTCAAGCGATGAACTATTCACGGACGGCGAAAAGAGAGAAGCTTTCGCGAAGGCAGCTACCATAACCAAGGAATATAGCGAGGCGCTCATCGAGCGATGGATCAAGGAGATCGATACATATCTCGTCTATGTACGCCTCATATCAAATATGCAGATATCTAAACGGCGAATGGGAACTGATAGCGCATAGGCTGGCCTGTTCTCCGCGATTCTCACTGCCTTCAATGTCGAGTCATACCAACTACTTCAACCCGCTCCGCCAGATCCGTCCCCCGCTATTCTCCAGCAAATCTCCCTCCAGCTCAGCAGCCTGTCATACATCCCGCCTTCAATAAACTCCACGCACCTGGCTTTCAGTTCCTCCGACAATAGCGTAACAACGTCTTCTGCCGTGCCTACATGGGCGATATGGCTCAACGCGCTCTGGTTCTCTGGCCTGGTTCTCAGTCTCTCCGCCGCCTCGGTCGGCATCCTCGTCAAGCAATGGCTGAACGAGTTCCAGAGTGGTCTGGCTGGTGACTCGGAGCACATCGCCAGGCTACGCCAGCGTCGGCTGAACAATCTCAAGCGTTGTCACGTCGGATCCATCGTGAACACGATCCCGGTGTTGCTCCAAGGCGCGCTCGCCCTCTTCCTCGTCGGGCTCCTGGTCCTCCTCTGGAACCTGCATCGAGCAGTTGCGGCGGTCACCTCATTCTTCGTTCTGGCCATTGCTGTGTTTATCGTGAGCACGACGATCGCACCATTGATTACTAGCCACTGCGCATATCTATCTCCACAGTCATTGGTAATCTACGCTCTATGGCCGTATATACCCCACCTTACACGCAAGTGGCTGTCGGCATTCAAGGCGTGGCTATCCGGAGCCGTAAGGAGAGCTCAGGCCTTTGCCGGCTTACCGCCACCCACAACGACCCAGGACAGGTCCGCAAACACTCCGGCTGACAGCGGCCCTCCTCAGCAGTCATGGATGGCGCGCGAGCGCAGCTTCGTCGATCATCACTCAGGCGAGCTTGAGAGGGATATGGCATTGACCGCCTACGAAGCAACATTGGACAGTGACGTCGTCGTCTCCACGACAGCCCGCGTCGTAGACTGGGGCGCTGATGAGACTTTGCGATGGTTTGTCCGTCTGGTGGAGATCGACAAGTCTCACTTTGGAAGGCTGAAAGACCATCTATGGACCGCTCGAAATTCACGTCTGCACGGAGAGATCTTCTACGGCTTAATCCTCCTGTGCACCACCCTAGAGGGGCATCTGGTCGTAGGATCAGCAATCCCCAGACAACTGGTCAAAACTCAATTTACTAATCACCTAGGATCGTTTTGGCTGTTTGGATACGAAACAGCAGACAATGCGTCTGACAGCTTGAGGGCGAAGATGTTTTGGATCACCGCTACCTACGCGGCATTAGCGCTGTACGCGGCGGAAGCTGAACCTGAATCTGATATCCAACCGTCTTCCCCTCCGGGCCTGTCAGACCAGCAGTTAGGAGTCAACCGGGTCCTACTGGATGTAATGGCAATGGATATAGATTACGGAGCACGCGCAGAGCGTTACAACGAGATCATGATTACCACTACGGAGACTTGTGAGTGCACGAGTCTAGGTTCAGCCCTCATGCTACCACACACCTCATGAACATTTTATGCATGCGTATGGTACCAGATGTCTCTCTTGCGTCCCTCACTTTACGGGCAAGTAACTACTCCCTCGAGAAGGCATTTGAACATCTTGGGACATATTTGCATGGTCATGCACTCCTCTTCTATGTCATCGCCCTGCGCTCTCGTCAGAGCCACGTTGGTCAGAGCAAGTTTCCGGAGGAAGGCATGAAGGATGCCCTCTCGGGCTTGAGCGCTACCCTGGACTGCCTATCCCGCAGCCGTCTCAACGATGGGCGAGAGCACAGCATGTACGTGGAAGAGGACATTATCCGTCCTGTTTCCCACATTTTGCATGCACTTTCCTGCGAGCTCGACTCCTTCCGGCCACTCCTCCCACCGAACTTCTGTGTCAACCTGCAAACATTCTTCGCTGAGTTTAGGAGGAGCGTGCTGTATGAAGAAGAGTACTGGATAAGGGTTCCTTGGAAGGAGGTCAAGTGGTACCCATCCGATCTGTACGACGCCGCCCAGGAACTTATCGAAAAGCTTCGTGATTCGGCCAATCAAAATACACGCGCTGCCCGGTACGTGCCATGGAGCAATCTCACCTCCGAACGTCTATTACTGACTCGGATTGGAATGGTTTCAAGGCCGTCGCAATCGGACAGCGATACTCCATCCCAGCCATCCCCTTCGTCCGCTCCACACCAGAATGAGGAAATGTCGCAGCCAGCAGGACCGAGAATCGACACTGCGGAAACCCTTCCGAGCATGCAGTTGCACTCAGGCGTGTCGCAAGGACTCGCATCGACCAGGTACGGAGCTGGCGTTGACCACGCGGGCCATCAAAGCTAATCCATCCGTCTCGCGTATCCTTGCAGCTGCCAAGCAGACGTGTGGTTATACTACGGCGACGATTTCTCTGAGACGTAGTTCGATAGCGCCAGTCCGTTCCTATCGGTAAGTGCGGAATTCACTCGTCAAGGAGGCATTGATTCAATACACGAGCTGTGTCGTCCACACTTTCGTCATAGATCCGCCTAGAATCTTTGTACCTCCAATCGACCTGCTGCTCGTGCCTACCGCCAATCTCTCGCTCGCTATGTACTCCCTGCTCTTTGCCCTCCGATCTCGCATACTTCACATTGTTCGTTATCCTCTGTAATTTAGTTTGGTCATGACCGGACAACCAGACGCGGCGCATATGGTCATGGAACGCCCGACGTCTACCACGCACTCGAGCGGTGGGAGGCCGCTAACAAGTTGCAAGATTGTGATGATCGGTGGGAGTGTACGTACGAGAGACTTCACGGCCGCTGCGCAGGGCGCCGTCGCACCCGCATGTATAGTCAACACGATATGAAGTTCAAATGGATGTCGATCCAATGCGAGATACAGYACGCATGTGGCCACAGACGTGAACGGTAACCATAAACCGACCCCAAGGGAAAATCTGTTGTACTCAAGACTTGCCCGAGCGTGAACGCGCTTAGTTCCGCGAAAGACTCTTGCTACGAACTTGTTTGCATCTCGGAATCCATCTTGGCTAGTGACATGTGTAGCGTTCGAGCACCTTCCGCTCGACGTTGTCATTGTCAGCTTTGAATGTATGTGCAAACGGATGGAACCGCGACGTGATTCACCTGCGTGGAGTGTACGCTGGTGTACACCTTTGACTGGACACCCTAGAGCTTGCCCGGCGCACGGGATCATAGGACACGCCTGCTCAATGGGCTCGAGACATGCCAGATCCAGTCGAGATAGCCAGGGCCTGTTGCTCCCTGTCTCACTATGTTAACAAAGGGACGTCAAGGCCATATCGGGCGCGACGTGTTGTTCGAAATTCGGCCCAAAAGATGTGCGATGTCCTCCTCGAATGCGACTGATGTCTTGGTGGCGACGGCAACGGCAATGCGAAAGTGACAAGGGCAGACGTCGACGTCGACAATGAGTTCCGTGAATCTGAGTTTCTTCGTGTCCCGCCAGATGATGTGGATTGCCGTGAGCGTCAGTATGACCAGTCACCACACTGCTACGATCTTCAATACTTTAGGCTAGTTGTGTCGCCGCGACCTAGTCAGTACTCGTGCACCCTTCAGAGAATCTCTGACTACTCACGACCGGTTCTGCTACAGCTGTCTCTCGGCCGTGGGATGTTAGTCATGGCCGTAGGTCCCACAGTGTAACGATAATGTATACGGTGATAGCGCAATTACCGCACGCATGAGAACGACAATAGCGAGTAATCCCCATGATGTGTGAGACTGTGTTACATCCATATGACGGCAAACAGTTGTTGAAAGTTGTATGAAGATACTTACCAGACGCATCGCTGTCTTCGAACCTGCTCTACACTGGTTTCTACACAGATGCGCGTAAGCGAACACCACGCCGAAGTCTTACTATGCTACCGTCCGCGACCTTTGCAGGCCACTTACCACGAGTATGAGCGGGGACAGCAATTAAAGCCACGGGAGTTCTTACGCGTGTGCGTGGCCGGATCATTGCACATGTCGTACGAGTGCATTCTGCCCGGGCTGCGCGGAGGGAATGTGACGTCAATGTTCGTCAGGAAGGCTCGAAGATGAGGGAAGAAGCTCAAAGGGCACGTCAGCCGCCTAAGACATGGCAATAGAGCTATGATATGAAGGCAAGGAGAACATGCTAGCGAGCTTGAGTTCCGGCGTGCAATGGCTAGGAGTCGAGAAATGCTTACTTGTGAGTTGCTGAATAGATAGCGTGACGACCACGGATATCCCTATGATGTGTATGGAGTAAGGCCTCCGTTTGAGATCTAGCGAGAGCAGGAGGAAGCGAAACGCAGAGAGCCAGAGGAAGCAAGAGGAATGTTGCACATGAGGTGTCAAGACGAGAGATTTGGCGAGATGAGAGACTCAGGCTGGGAGGATGATGTGTCGGGACAACGCCAGTGCGAGAACTAGTGTGCACGAATCGAGACAGGAGAGTAAGCCAACTTGGCCTGCAACCAACAGAGAATCGCCATGGTGAGAGCAGAAGACGAGCTGTATTAGGGAGAGCAGACGAGCCCTCCGAGTCGGAGGAGGCAGGAGATGCTTTTCTCACGATTCGAACATTGCGTCATCGGCGCTTCAATCATCTCGGGCGCTTCTGACCTTCACGGCTTCAGCCACAGCGGTACTGTACGTGCTACACGTTCTGCCTTTCCATCTGGTCTCTCTACTCTCAGATATACCGCCAGGCCTTGCGGCTGGATATGCGATACAAACAGAAGCGCACGTAGAACTGCTCAGCTTACTGCTCGTCCACCATCACTGGAAACCCGCAGCTGACTGCCTCGCGCTTACACACTGCCTGTCTGCAACGACGGCTAAGATACTGTTTTGGCATTGGACAGATGTACTGTACGTACGAACACTGGTATGCGAATACGGATGACGCAATTGGGTATTAAGTGGATATACCCTCAGACTAGCGAATCTTATCAAACATCTGCCGCTCGTAGGCCTAAACGCGGCCGCACTGCCAGATGTGGTCTGGTGAGCTGGTGCTGCTCAATGCTATACAGAACTCGCCTGACCTCAGGCCACCCTCCTGTCCATCCCCTCTGCCTTGATAGCGTCGGTTTTTGTGGTAGCCAGCCATGGCGTCCACTACCACCTCCTCCCCGGTAGATGTGTTGGCCCAGCTCTTCCTGGGTTTGAGGAACAAACGCCCTGATGTACAAGCTCAGGCTTCCTTGGAAATGCAACGCTATGTACGTTCTCACCATCACCGTCTATCTCGTCCTAACTCTCAATAGATATTCAACACCTTACCGGAACTTCCTTCAGACTCCGCAGCCAAGCTGTGGGACCAGATCATCAACGAAATCTTCGATCTCGTCCACAGCCAAACAACAGCGGATAAGCTAGGCGGTATCCTTGTCATTGGTACGCATTCCTTGAGTTTGATAGCGCGTTATCTTACTTTCTGTCAGATTCCCTTCTGAGATTGCAAAGAGAGATCGACTCCAAGGCCAATCTCTTTCGCTTCTACACTTATGTCAAGACTCTCCTTCCCGACCTCGACGTCAATGTGATGCTTGCGGCCTCCAAGACGCTTGGCCAAATTGCCAAGATCGGTGGCCCGGTATTTGGCGGCTACTTCATGGACTGTGAAGTTCAGTCCGCGATGGCGCTGCTTCAGGCGGTCAAGCAAGAGTCGGAGAGACACGCCGGTGTTCTCATACTGAAGGAACTCGCACGTAATAGCCCCACCCACTTCCATACACACGTCGACCTCATCTTCGACAAGATTCTCGTTCCATTACGGGACACCCGAGTCATCGTACGAGAGAGCACTGCAGAACTCCTTGCGGCGTGCCTGGAGATCATTACGCAGCGTGAGCGTCAGGCCAGAAGCCCTTACCTCCTCAAGATCCTCCAAGATGCCCAAACGGGCCTCAAGATACACCATCCGGAGAGTATTCATGGATCTCTATTGGCATATCGCGAGCTCCTTCTACATGGTGGCACGGTACGCACGGCAAGCTGTTGTGTACAGCACAGGCTTTTCTCTCACACCGGGTACCGCAGTTCATGAAGAAGAACTTCCTCGATGCAGCGGGGCAAATTCTATCATTCAAGGCACACCGAGACCAGTATGTCAGGAAGATGGTCATTACCCTCATACCGACTTTCGCTGTCTACGATACATCGGCGTTCACCGAGCACTTTCTGTACAAATCTATGGCTCACCTTCTAACACAGCTCGAGAAGCCTAATGAACGGAACACGGCGTTTATAGCCGTTGGGCACGTCGCTACTGCAGTGGGCAGCGACATGAAGCCGTTCTTGGAGCCCATCATGGCGCATATCAAGCAGGGGCTGCAAATGAGAGGGTACGCAAGACGACGGTGAACTAGAGGTTTCCGCTAACTCGGATGATGGTATAGGAAGAAGAATGCACCGTCGGAGGAGCCAATGTTCCAATGCATCGGTATGCTGGCCGCTGCGGTGGGTCCGAACTTGACAAAGCTGCTGCACGGCCAACTTGACTTGATGTTCGCCTTCGGGCTAAGTGAACCTCTCCGACAAGCACTGGTAGCCGTTGCGATGCATATTCCTCCCTTGTTGAAGACTATCCAAGGTACGTATTCAGCAGTCTGAGACCGGTTGCAATGCTCACACGGGGACAGACCGGCTCTTGGACACGTTATCGCATATCCTCAGTGGACAGCCTTACAGGCCACTCGGCGCTCTGTCATCGTTGCTGCGCGATGACTCCAGCTCTACGAAGGAGGATGCCATTCCTGGAGAGGTGACGAACGCGCCCAAGACGCCTGAGGTGATCACACTGGCTCTCACGACCCTCCACACATTTGACTTCAGCGGTAGGTTCTCCATCCGGATTCCGAGAGATCGGAGCTGACGGATGCGCGCAGGCCATGTACTGAATGAATTTGTACATGATTGTGCTCTGCAGTATCTCGACTCCGATCATACCGAAGTCAGGCGCGCTGCAGCCTTGACCTGCTGCCGTCTCTTCGTGCGCGACCCGATCTGCTACAAGGACAGAAGTCGCTCGATTGAGGTCGTCAGTGATGTCGTCGACAAGCTGCTCACTGTTGCCATTGCAGATCCTGGTAACTCAATACATGACGTATTCGCAACGTCGTAGTGCTGACCTTTACGCAGACGCCAGCATCAGACAAACCGTACTGTCTTCGCTGCATGAACGCTTCGATAAGCATCTCGCCCAGGCCGAGAACTTGCGCTCGTTGTTCATCGCTGTAAACGACGAGGTCTTCGAGAATCGGGTGGCTGCCGTGTCCCTCATTGGTCGCTTGGCCGCACACAATCCCGCCTATGTCCTGCCATCGCTTCGGAAGACACTCATCCAGCTCTTGACTGAGCTGGAGTACTCTACCGTAACGTAAGCATTCCTGATATTCTTTGCGGAACGTATTTTGACGCGATCCGCACAGGCGTAACCGAGAGGAGTGCACGCGTCTCCTGACGCTGCTGGTCAACGCGACTCAGCGCCTGATCAAGCCGTATTCCATCCCCATGCTACGAGTCCTTCTTCCTAAGGCGAACGACACCAACCCCACGGTCTCTGCCAACATTCTGATGTGCCTTGGAGAGCTCTCTTGCGCCGGCGGCGAAGACGTCTTGCCAAACGTCCCTGAACTCATGGAGGTCATCACCTCCAAGCTTGTCGACCCATCTTTGCAGAAGCGCGACGCTGCGTTGCACACTCTCGGCCAGCTGTGCTCGAGCACAGGATACGTCATCCAGCCACTTATCGAACATCCCCAACTGCTGCATATTCTCAGCAGGATCCTCAGCGCGGAATCGAGCCAAGCAGTCAGACGAGAGGTCATCAAGGTGCTGGGTATCCTGGGCGCTCTGGACCCGTACAGGCGGAAGATTAAGCCTGAGGAGGAGGTCGTCACTGAGGTTTCGTCTAGCCTGGTCTCCTCAGCCTCAACGAACTTGAAGGGTGTTCCGACGGCATCCGATGATTACTACCAGACAGTCGTGATGAACGCGCTGCTTAACATCTTGAAGGACCAGTCGTTGAGCAACCATCACCACAGAGCCATTGAGGCTATCATGGCGATCTTCAAGACTCAGGGCTTGAAATGTGCCTCATTCCTCCCTCAGGTGCGTGTCAGCATCGTTGTTGGCACTTGCGGCTATGATTGACGATCTCGTGGCAGATTATCCCTGCGTTCACAACCGCCGCTCGCACGTCGTCCACGCGTACTCACATCTTCCATCACCTGGACCAGCTCGCCATCCTCGTCGGTATCATCGGGCAACACGTGAGGAATCACGCTACGGAGATCTTCAAGCTCGTCCAGGATCTGTGGGACAATGCGGGTCTGCAGCTGCCGCTCATGACCCTGGTCGAGGCGCTAGGCAAAGCCCTCGACGCGGAGTTCAAGCCCTTTATTCCCATGATCCTTCCGCCAATCTTGAAGGTGTTCGAGGGCAAGCTCAATGACGGCGCAAGCAACACGCAGATGAAGATCTTCGACGCGTTCCTGACGTTCGGCACGAACATCGAAGAGTACCTCCAGCTCGTCATCCCGCTGATCGTGAAGATGTACGAGCGGCAGGACGCGTCACCACTGCTGCGGAAGAAGGCAATCCACACTATAGAAGGCCTCACGAGGCGGGTGAACCTCTCGGACCACGCGTCGAGGATCATCCATCCGCTCGTGCGGGTACTTGACCAGCCCAACAATGAGTTGAGGGCGGCGGTTCTGGACACGCTTTGCGCACTCATGATCCAGCTAGGTTCTGACTTTACCATCTTCCATCCTACGATCCGCAAGGTACGCCACTTGTGCATGTCCCACGAAGATAGGGATCTGACCACTCTCCAGGCTATCTCTCGGCATCGGCATCCCATTAACCATTCACGGTATGAGAACCTGATCACCAAGCTTCTGAAGGGGGAGTTCTTGCTGCAAGAGACATCCACTAAGGACCTGTAGGCCCTCGCTCTTCCGCTCTCATGAACGCGTCTCAATCCAGCCATTCAGGATCAGCGACGCGTCCAAGACTACAGATGATCAGGCTCCTGCCGAGGCAGCCGAGTTGACCGTCAATCAACAGCGCCTGAAGCAGGCGTGGGACGTTTCGCAGGTAACCACCACAGAGGACTGGATGGAATGGATCCAGAAGCTGTCAATGGAGTTCATACGAGAATCACCCTCGTATGCGCTTCGTGCGTGCATGAACTTAGTAGACGTCCATGCGTCCCTCGCCAAGGAGCTGTTTCATGCTGCGTTCGTGGCCTGTTGGGGGGAGTTGTACGATCAGTACCAGGTGCGTCACAGGTCTCGCCTTCGACCCGAGGAAATATGTTCAATTGGAAGCAATACGATAGGACGATCTTGTGCGGTCTATCGAGTACGCAATCACGTCAGGTCCCTCGGAGATTGTTCACCGGCTTCTCAACCTTGCCGAGTTCATGGAGCACTAAGAGAAGCCTTTGCCTATCGAGGATCAAACACTCGGCGAGTACGCAATGAAGTTCCACGCGTACGCGAAAGCACTCCACTACACAGAGCTCGAGTTCTGTAGCAAGACGTCGCCGGCCATCATCAAGTCTCTCATCAGCATCAACTCTAAACTGCAGCAGCCGGACGCCGCGTGGGGCTCACTACTTATTGCGCGGAAGCAGCACAACGTGTGCAAGCATGAAGAGTGGTATGAACGACTTGGACGTTGGGAAGAGGCCCTCGAAACGTATGAGAAGCGATACAAGGTGGATCCTGGGGCATCCGACATTGTGATCGGGCGCATGAGGTGTCTGCATGCGCTCAGTAAATGGGACCAGCTAGCGGAACAGGTCGAGGAAAACTGGTCAACTGCGAATGCGGAGGATCGTCGTGAGATCGCGCCGATGGCCGCCGCGGCCGCGTGGGCGCTGAACAACTGGGAGTCCATGGAGGACTACATTTCGACCATGAAGTCCGACTCTGCTGACCGCCCATTCTACTATGCCATCCTCGCAGTGCACCAGAACCAGTTCCCCAAGGCGATGACCCAGATCACGAAGGCCCGCGACTTTCTTACCCCTGAGCTCACGTTGCTGGTGGGGGAGAGCTACGGGAGATCATACAAGTAAGTGTATGCGCAGCTTCCCGAGAGCAGGTCCTGACGGGTCGGTGCGCAGCACTATAGTTCGCGCGCAAATGCTGTCGGAGCTCGAGGAGATCGTCAATTACAAACAATACGCCGACCAGCCTGAGCGTCAAGCGGTGATGCGGAAGACTTGGATGAAGAGGCTACAGGGTTGCCAGCCCGACGTAGAGGTCTGGCAGCGTATCCTCCAGGTTCGCGCTCTGGCCCTCTCCCCAGAGGACGACCCAGTGATGTGGATCAAGTTCGCCAACCTCTGCCGCAAGTCTCATCGAATGTTCCTCGCGGAGAAGACGATCAACTCGTTACTCCGGCCAAACCGAGTACGAACCGTTAGTCTCCATCCTGAACATGAATTGATGTGTTCACCGTTTTATAGCACATGCCGCCGAGCTACCCTGCGCAGCAGTACCTCAAGGCGCCGCCAATGGTCATTTACGCTCATTTAAAATGCAGGTGGGCAAAAGGGGAGCGAGACGAGACCCTGCATTACCTGCGTGACTTCTCCGCGAAGCTTGCGCGGGACATCCAGGCAGGCACGAGCGGGCGTGCGGCCTTGGAGCCCATAGTAGACAGCAAGCTGGAGGAGCTATCGCGTCTTCTTGCCCGTTGCTACTTCAAGCTCGGTGAGTGGCAATTCGCTCTCAAGGAGGAATGGGAGACGGTGAGTCTTTCTTATGCATTAGGCTGCGGGCGTTGGCTCACACACGAGGCACAGCGGAATATGATAGACATTCTTCTGTCCTACAACCTCGCAACGCACTACGACCCTGAATGGTACAAGGCGTGGCACACGTGGGCGCTCGCTAACTTCGAAGTGGTCGTATTCCTCGAGAACCAGCAGTTCAACAGGATCAGCGATGTTCCTGGACAGGAGCTCACCGCTCACATTGTGTCGTCGGTCACTGGTCTGTGTGGTCTGCTCATTGTCTAGGTCGTATATCTGACGAGTTGCAGGCTTCTTCCGTTCGATTCAGCTGAGAAACGAGAACGCGTTGCAAGACACGCTGCGGTTGTTGACGCTCTGGTTCAAGCACGGTGCACACGATGATGTTAGCAACGCGATTAACAGCGGCTTTGCCGATGTCAATGTCGATACATGGCTCGAAGTCATTCCCCAGGTAAGAGAGAATGCTTGTGCTGAGGATGTGCGGCTCAAATTGTTGTAGATCATCGCTCGTATCCAAACGCCGAGTACCAACATCCGCCGTACAATCAACAACCTGCTGGCGGACGTCGGCAAGCAACACCTGCAAGCGCTAGTGTATCCTCTTACGGTCGCCTCAAAGTCGTCGAGCGCGGTGCGGAAGGAGGCTGCTCTGAATATTATGGACCGCATGAGAGAACACAGCCCCATCATCGTCGAACAGGCACGTCCTCCCCCTGATGTCCCAGGGTGCATATCATTGACACGCGTGGATTGCAGGCCCTGCTCGTCAGCCATGAACTCATCCGTGCCGCAATCCTTTGGCATGAGTTGTGGCACGAGGGCCTCAAAGAAGCGTCGCGCCTCTACTTCACTGACCACAACTCCACGGGAATGATCGAGTCATTGGTACCCCTGCACGACATGTTGGAAACTGTCAGTGTGTTCTATCTGTCGTCTCATGACAGCATTGCTCAGCCAGGCTGTTTTTACAGGCGCCGAAAACAGCTCACGAGCTCTCGTTCAAGCAGGTGTTCGGCCGCGACCTCCACGAGGCCCGCGAAGCTTGCCGAAGATACACAATATACGGTGAGAAGCGAGACCTCGAGAAGGCTTGGGAGATCTACTACGGGGTAAGCTTTTCCGTTGCTCGTGCAGGTCGGACTTCTTACATACCTCAAATGGACAGGTCTTCAGGAGAATCGAGAAGCAACTGCCACAGTTGACCACGCTTGATTTGCAATACGTCTCCCCCGAGCTACTCAAGGCGAAGGACCTCGAACTCGCAGTCCCCGGTGAGTCTATCTCCATCTGGGGACGTTTGAGCGTTCTAAATACAGTAGCTCACCATCTAATTAGGAACGTAGTACCACAGCGGGAAGCCTGTGACGAGGATCTCCAGCTTCGCGTCTGCGTTGACGGTCATCTCGTCCAAGCAGCGGCCTCGTCGACTCTCGATGAAGGGCAGCGACGGCCATAACTACCAGTTCTTGCTCAAGGGGCATGAGGATCTCCGACAGGACGAGCGTGTCATGCAGCTCTTCGGTTTGGTCAATGGTCTCCTAATAGTTGACACCGACTGCTTCAAGAGACGTTTGCACATTCAACGCTTCTCTGTCACTCCTCTGGCACCCAACGCCGGATTGATTGGATGGATGAAGGACAGCGACACGCTGCACGTTCTCGTTCGCGATTACCGCAAGTCACGGAAGATTTTGCTGAACATCGAGTACCGATTGATGGTCCAGGGAAGAATCACGCTATCAGTTGCTTATCATTTGCTAACCTACCGTTGTGAACAGATGGCGCCAGACTACGAGAACCTGATCTTACCACAGAAGATTGAGGTCTTCGAGTATGCACGCGAGAGCACCACCGGTCAAGATTTATACCGCATCCTGTGGCTCAAGAGTGTCAGCTCGGAGCACTGGCTCGAGCGGCGTACTACTTACATCCGCTCCCTCGCTGTGAACAGCATGGTCGGGCACATCCTCGGCCTCGGCGACCGGCACCCGTCCAACATCATGCTCGAGCGCCACACAGGCAAGGTGGTGCACATCGATTTTGGCGACTGCTTCGAGGTCGCGATGCACCGCGAGAAGTTCCCGGAGAAGATTCCGTTCCGATTGACGAGGATGCTGACGCGCGCGATGGAAGTGGACGGGATCGAGGGCAGCTTCCGGAACACGTGCGAACTCAGCATGAAGGTGCTCCGGGATAACAAGGAGTCCCTGATGGCGGTCCTCGAGGCTTTCGTGTACGACCCGTTGATCAACTGGCGGTTGATACAGCCAGACGTGGACACTCGCCGAGACGAAGGTAGGTTCATCTCCTGAAATGAACACAGAAAACAGGCCTACTGATTCGGGATCGGGGTCTAAGGTGATAATGGCCACCACGCCGATTCCGTTCGTGCAGCCGCGTACCCGACAGCACCCAGTCGGAAGCTCAAGGCGGACGAGAATGATATCTTGAATGGTGCGTCTCACTCGCGCTGATGCGAATGGATCTTAGATAAAGGAACTGATAGCGTGCAACAGAGGCGCAAGAAGTGCGGAACGAGCGAGCCTTGCTCGTGTACAGACGCGTACAGGACAAGCTGACTGGTACGTCATGGTCTGCGTCCTTCTCTGCATTTGTCTCCGAGAGTCGCTAACTTCGATGAATGGCAGGCCGAGATTTCAACCCGGACGAAGTGTTGTCTGTGCCTGCGCAGGTAGACAAGCTCATCGTCCAAGCAACCTCCCTCGAGAACCTGTGCCAATGCTTCTCTGGATGGTACGTCTCGCTGCACATCGAGTTCGTTCCGAAGGACTGATACGAGTGCTCGTAGGTGTGCGTTCTGGTGACTTATTGATTGGGCTCCGGATTGCTGGATACATTCGATATACTTGTACAGCTTTCGGACGGTCTGCGTGACTGCTATTTCGTGATAGGTACAATGCATGATAGTCGTTTAGAGCGCCTGAGGCCGGACGGGTGGTGACGCTTTACGTACGTCGAACGCGCCACCATGGAGGACGAGCACATCCCCATACAATTAGGCCAAAGTTACCATATAGATACCTACGAGCGCATCGCCAGCCCCCTTTCCTCCCTCCTACGAAGGCCATGGTGCTATTGCCGACAAGAGAGGCCACCTGCCTGCCCGCAACAGGAGGAGGTCGGTCGGTTGTGGCAGAATGCTGCGATTCTGTCGCCGGGCTACCTGGGCAAGATTTGACATAAGTGTATACGCCTGTAGATTCAGCGCTGGTGAGTATCGGTGGGCCGGTAACAGATCGGCAGGGCGTACCTCCCGAATGTGACCCCGCGCCGGACGAGGAACTAGAACATACTCGTGTCAATCGATGCGGAGGCCGACTTCATCATCTCGATTCTCGGACGATCCAAGTCCGACGGGAGCAAAGCGGGCGTGGTTGCAACGACGGGGTGCGGGTCGAATCTCAGCCCAAACGCGAGCGATTCCTGTTTGGTCGACCTCTTGACAGCAATGAGGAGCGAGGTACGTCTGGACGACCGCCAAGGTGCATGAGAACAACCGTTCGCTGGTTTTGGTCATTGAAACGCGTCGTGAGTGTTGTAACTGTCTCTCCGACTAGTGTTCAGATCGGCAGCAACGCCGACTCCGCTCGGAGGATTAGCTTTCAATATTCAGCACGTTGCCATGATGCAATACAGCGACTGAACGCTGAGCAGTTCTCGCCTCGTACTGCTACAGAATCGACGACCTCACACCGCTTCCAGAGACCCCTCTTGATGACGACGGGCGCCGACTCCTGAATGTTCTCACGCCCAAGGACCCGGATGAGCCGCGGACGATTGACGGTCGAAGCGTCACAGTCCTCACATGCTAAGCGAAGATGTATATCCGCAAGCCTTGATCGCCTCGAGCTCCATTGCCACTGTCGTATGATACTGATCCAATGGTCTGCTGTTTGCTGTTCTTTGGGACCGGGACGCGACGCGACGCCGCGGGAGGGCGAACACGCCGGCAATCTTGGTCAGAGCTCGGAGGGAGCTCGCTGCACAACAACGAGGAGGAGTCAGCAGCGACTCTCGCGCGTGTTATGATGCTATACGTACGGCAAAGCTGCACTGCATGCGTCGTGATGTCGGTACTTGCACATACCTCTGATATGGCGGCCTCAAGATTCATCCCTTGGTACCTTGACATAACGACGTTCCGTCGTCCACGGACGATAGATGAACACTAACCAGATATCTGACTATCACCACGTCCGCTCCAAGCTGATGTGTACAAACCGGAACATTTGATCTGTGTGGTTAGGCCTTAATATGTTGCTCTGAGATACGTGTGAGGTCCACTTACCAAGATAATGAGCAGAGCGCCGGGTGATACAGATTCGAAGGTTCCACTCCGCGTACTTAGATCAAACATGTCGCCCATGCACGGATGTACTTCCCGTGCGCTTTGCCAAGCGAACGGAGGAGACGTCCGCCAACAATGCCCGCGGATAGGAAAGAAGACTCACAGAAGGATCAGAAGGGTACGTAGCAAGAAAGCAAGGCTACGGAAGACGTAAACCTGTGAGTTGGCGCGAACTCCCATCCTTGGAACTCACATTGTAGGCGGTATGGGTAATGGCACCGCAATGGTTCCCATCTGATAAACATCGAGTGACCTCCATCCGAGAACGTCGCGGGTAGCGTAGCGGAGAGGCATATTGAGAAAGCAGCAAGCCGACGAGTATTAAAGCGTGGCAACGAAGACGTCCAGATACAAGGATTCGGAGTGAGCCAAGTGTAAGAAGCATGCCGAGAAAGCCGTCGGGAGAGCAGAGACTGGTTGTTGGAACGTCGAAGTGTGACGCTGCGCTGAAATCAGGAAACCAGATAGAAGAATGTATACATATGTGCGGTTTCCCCTGCATTTCTTGAGGGGCAGTAACACAGGCGGCTTTTGGATGCAGAATACGATAAGACGACAGGAAGGAGGCTACCTTTCAAGACTATGTTAACACCATTTACAAGCTGAGCCTGGGCTGGATCAGAGCGAGAACGAAGGAGCGCGCCAGCACGGGACGTAGAGCCATGAGCAGAGTACTAGCCAGGGAGGAGCCTGAGCGAGACGAGGACGAGGGCCCGTGCCATGGCGATTCAACTAGACGCTCATCAGCAACATTGCGTCATCGGCGCCTCGGCCACCTTTGCCGCCGCGCTTCGGATTCCCTTTCCACGCGTCTGCAAGACTGCACCTACACTCTCGTACTCATTGAACGCGACGAGCAGTGGGATGGCTGCGATACTGGAAACTGGACACAAAGCTTGGGATACAGGTATAGACTCATTTCATTCATTCAACTACACCCTCATGACCTCAAGCTTATTACATTGCGATTCCACAAAACCTCCAAGGGCCCCTCTGCCTCCTACTATGCCCACACCCTCGCCCGCGGCGTGGTATGTGCTTCGTACTGTTGTGCTGGCACTCGTGCTGATTTTGCTCTTGTTAGATTCACTTGCGCCTCTCGCATTTGTCACCAATGTTGAACGCATGCGGCGCACTGCTCTCTCCGGCCTGGCAAGAGGAGCTTCCTCCACGCGCGGTAAGAGTACGTGCTCTTCCACTGTATACGTTATCACCTATGATAAATTGCTTCTCTTCCTAACGCTAGGGCACTGTCTCTGGTATAGTACAGGGCGAGCAGCTCGCGTCCGTAGGAGACGGTCAGATAGCGCGCATCAACGCCGTTGGCAGAGCGGCCCCGTATACTACGTGAGCGCGTGCACGTTCTGGATTGTTGCATGTGCATAGCAAGCTCAGCAAAACAGGGCGAGCCTCAGGCCTATGAGAGAGTCGGTGGGTGGGCCCAGTTGACCTGCGCCGAGTATGATCGATGAGATACGACAAGAACGAGCGGGTGAGATGATACGCGAGATTGTAGCGCATACTCACCATTTTCGCGTCTTGACGTTTACGTCGGGATTGTCGGGCAGGGGAGCGCTGCGCCTTTCACGCCACCGACCCGCTCGTCTCTTGCATCCGGCGTGCGCTAGATTGACAGATGTCTTTGTAAATGATTCACTCAGGCACGACGTTCACGCACAGCTACAGCGCCGGCGAGGGAAATGACAATCTTCTTGAATAAGAGGACCAACGAAAAAGGGCACGGGCCTGCATGGGAATGTCTCGCTCTTCCGGGGTGCGTAATATCCCAATCGACATCGATTAGCGGCGTTGCAGTGCATGTGTAGCGAAGCTAGCGTCTGCATTGCAGCAGGCCACGACGAGCCTCATGTGCAGAAGATCCAGCAGACGCCTAGTAGAACGGGAGAGTCACAGATATGAGTTTCCGTTGGGCCGCTCGTGGTTCGTGTTAGATGAGCCCCCTGTGCGCAGCAGCGACGGTGCGAACGAGAGATCCCATCGCCTCTGAACAGTTGTACTCATTCAAGCGCGCCCACGAACTTTTTGCCAATAGCAATAGTGCCGAACGTCGGTGGAAGTGCGGCACTAGCATGCCCATACGGCACTGGTTCGTGCAGTCATTGACATTCCATTGACACATAGGCGGCTGATTAAATTCCGCTTCCGATCTCGTTGTCATTTGACATGCGCGAGACGCGAGCGGCGGGGGCTTGGTCAAGACGGCTCGAGGGCTGCAGAACTCGATATTACTACACAACGGCACCCTACTAGTAGTTCAGAGACGTGCCATACGATGTCTTGCAACGGCGAACGTACGACGAGAAGCGAATCCCATGCTTGAATCATGGGCCTGTACTAAAAAAAAAGCCCTATATCAGTTCCGAAGGCATGCACCTGTGCTTCCCTTCCAAACCATCTGCACGCAGCAGCTGGCGCTCACCGTATCCTACATATAAGAGGTATCGCAGGCTGCTTGAACGTGACGTGCAGAACGCCCGGCCGCCGCCACGTACGTCTCTTACCTTAGGCTTGATGTCGACGTCTGGTAACTGATATCTCATTCCAGCACAACTTGAACATTCGAGGTGCTTTGCGATAGAAACGTTTTCTATGGCGGAACCACAGGTACGCGTGAAGTTTGCGCTGTTGGAGTACCATTGGATTCACTAGGAATCAATGTAGGAAGGACCGACCGACCAGAATGGCATCTCCGAGTCCACGCCGAAGCTCCATGCTGACATTGGACACACATTTCTGGAGGGCACGGATTCACCTAGGAAAGACATTGAGGTATGTCAGCACCGAATAGTCTGTGGTTTCATTAACAGCGAATGTTTTGTAGAATCTCTTCTTGTCAAGCAATGGACTATTCACGGAGAGTGAAAAGAGAGAGGCTTTCACGAAGGCAGCTACCATAACCAAGGGATATAGCGAGGCGCTCATCGAGCGATGGATCAAGGAAATCGATACATATCTTGTCTATGTACGTGACATGTCCTAAGTGCACATGTTTGGACGGCAGGCGAGAACTGACATCGCATAGGCTGGCCTGTTCTCCGCGATCCTCACTGCATTTAATGTCGAGTCGTACCAACTCCTTCAACCTGCACCGCCAGATCCATCCCCCGCTATTCTCCAGCACATCTCCCTCCAGCTCGGCAGTCTGTCATACATCCCACCTTCAATCAACTCCACATACCCTGCTTTCAGTTCATCCGACGCTAGCGCAACGACGTCTTCCGTCGTGCCTACATGGGCGATATGGCTCAACGCGCTCTGGTTCTCTGGTCTGGTTCTCAGTCTCTCCGCCGCCTCGGTCGGCATCCTCGTCAAACAGTGGCTGAACGAATTCCAGAGCGGCCTGTCTGGTGACTCGGAGCACATCGCCTTGTTGCGCCAGAATCGGCTCAACAATCTCGAGCATTGTCACGTCGGATCCATGGTAAACACGATCCCGGTGTTGCTCCAAGGCGCGCTCGCTCTCTTCCTGATTGGGCTCCTGGTTCTCCTCTGGAACCTCCATCGAGCGGTTGCGGCGGTCACCTCACTCTTCGTTTTGGCCATAGCTGTATTCATCGTGGGCACGACCATTGCACCCTTGTTTACCACGCACTGCGCATATCTCTCTCCACAATCATTGGTGGTCTACACCCTATGGCCATATGTACCCCATTATGCGCGCAAGTGGCTGTCGGCATTCAAGGTGTGGCTATCCGAAGCCGTACGGAGAGTCTTTACTGGCTTGCCGTCACCCAGAAGGAACCAGGACACGTTAGAAAGCACCCCTGCTAACAGCGGCCCTCCTCAGCAGTCGTGGATCGCGCGCGAACGCCACGTCGTCGATTATCACGAAGACCAGCTTGAGGCAGATATGACGTTGAGCGCCTACGAAGCAACGTTGGACAGTGACGTCATCGTCTCCGCGACAGCCCGCGTCATGGACTGGTCCGCTTATGACACTCTGCAGTGGTTTGCCCGCTTAGTAGAGATCGACACCTTCCACTTTGGACAATTGCAAGAACATGAAGATTTCGCTCAGAGTCCGTATCTGCACGGGGCGATCTTCTACGGCTATATCCTCCTGTGCGCTGCCCTAGAGGAGCATCCATTCGCAGAATCAAAAATCTCCGGAGAATTGATCAGAAGTCGATTCACTGACAACCTAGAATGGTTTCTATCTTTTGGACACAGACTAGCAGACGATTCGCCTGACAGCTTGGGGGCGAAGACGATTTGGATTGTTGCTATCCACGCAGCATTAGCGCTGTTTACAGCCGACGCTGAAGCTGATATTCAATCGATATCCCCTCCAGACACCGGTCTGCCGCAACGCCAGTTGAGAGTCGACGGGTTCCTACTGGATTCAATGGCAAGAACCATAGGTTACGGGACACTCCCAGAACGTCACGAAACGATCCTAGACCGCAGTAGCGAGACTTGTGAGTGCGCGAGTTCAGCCCTCACGCCGCCACGCGTCTCATGAATGTCTCTTGCTTGCATGTGGTATCAGATACTGTCTTTGCGTTTCGCGCTGTACGAGCAAGTAACTACTCCCTCAAAGAACCATTCAAACATCTTGGGGCGTATCTGCGCGGCCATGCACTCCTCTATGCCACTGCCCTTCGCTCACGTCAGAGGCTCGGTAGGAGCGAGTCTCTGGAGGAAGGCGTGAAGGATGCACTCTCGGACTTGAGCACCACCCTGGGCTGCCTATCCCGCAGCCGTCTCAACGATGCAGAAGAGCACACCGAGGACGTGGAAGAGGACATCATCTACCCTGTTTCCCACATTGTGCATGCTCTTTCCTCCGAGCTTGACTCCTTCCAACCACTCCTCCCACCGGGCTTCTGTGTCAACCTCAAAACATTCTTCTCCGAGTTCAAGCAGAGTGTGCTGTTTGAGGAACGGTACTGGATAAGGGTTCCTTGGAAGGAGGTCAAGTGGTACCCATCCGATCTGTACGACGCCGCCCAGGCGCTCATTGCGAGACTTCGTAATTCGGCCAGCCGAGACACACGCTATATCGGGTACGTGCCCTGGAGCGATCTTACCTCACGTCTATTGCTGACTTGGATTGGAACGGTTCAAAGGCCGTCGCAATTGCACAGCGATACTCCATCCCAGCCATCCACTTCCATCAGGAAAATCCCCCCGCGCTAATCAGGTCTAATCAGCCGTAATATACCTAAATAGTCGTCTTATCTCCATACCCCTAATCTGGGAGGTCCCAATATAAATTCGCGACGTCTAGGAGTGTCATTTGGGAGATATATCCATTAGATGTTTTAGAAACTGAGCAGAACGGCGGGGCTGCAGGCATCCTAATCTTTCATAATCGCACATATTTCGATAATGAACGCAAATGTGTTCTATTCGCAATGCACTTAAGGTGCTGCTCGTCTAGGGTACAGTAGTACATGCAAGGGATCAACAGATGGTACAGTG
>JAPEVG010000200.1:13228-63248 GCA_029747595.1 Trametes cubensis | reverse complement strand
TGGCGCAGCAGCCTCGGCCGCGCTGACCAGAGCGCTCAACACAGCTGACAAGTCGGCTTCTGCGGAAGCAACGACGGGCGGAAGGACATGCGCGCTGCTCGAACCTTGCTGTCCCTGCGTCGAGGCTTGCGACGAAGGCTGGTCGCTCGAGGAGGCTTGTTGCTGTAGTGTAGAAGGAGTCGTGGCGAGTTCGATGTTCCCAAAGTTGATAGCTTTGAGAATGTGTTGTGCGGCCTCCCATGCGTCGCTGCCTTCGCCTGATTCGTCCTTCTCTTCTCCAGCTTTTTGGGCGCTGTCCGTAGATGCAGCACTTGCAGCGGGCGCCGCGGGGGTGGGTTGTGGAGTGCTCTTTGACTGCGCAGCTTGGGTGGTCTGAGACTGTTGAGGATATCCAGGATAATGGGAGTATGGGTAGGAGTACGGATAGCCGTTGTACGGCGGCTGGGCGGTGGGTGCGGGGGGATGGGAGTGCTGTTGCAGCGGCGCGTGGGTTGAATGGTGACGACTGCGCAGGCGAATGGTGCATCGCGTACGTCGTTTGCGCAAGCGTCTGCGGCCGACGCGTCGTTCGCTTCGACGTCTGTCATATCAAACGGTCAACACTAGCCCATGTACTTGGCGGGATCAGGGTCGGTCGGAAGAAAGACGAGCACGTACCGCGCCACCTTCCCATGCTGGGTTCAACCGGTACTTCCCGCCTGCACGCTTCTCCAAGCGGCCCCTTTTATACGCCTTCTGCAATGCCTGGCTGGCACTAGGTCGGAAGTTTGTTTGAAGAGGGTACCTTGCCGCCATCCATGTGAAAAGATCCTTCGGAGCTGCCCCCTCGGAATCGCCGCAGTCCAACAAAGCTTCGACGATCATCTCTTCATAGGAAGGGAGATCCTCAGAAGGGGGTGGTGGTGGTGGTTGTGCCGCGGGCCCGGCGGTATGGAGAGGTGGTCGTACAAGAGGGTTTGAGTTGAAGAGCGGATGCTGGCCATGAGGATGTGGAGGCGGCGGAGAATGAGCGGGCGGGGGAGTGGGATAGCCCGGAGGAGGCGCGTATGGAGCANTATGGGTAATGTGAGGGGTATGCGGGAGGAGGAGGATAGTACGGTGCGTGCGGATACGCAGACGGTTGCGCCTGCGGTTGGGGGACAGCATAAGGATAGGGGGCGTAGGGGTACGGGCCAGCGGGGTGCAAGTTGGTTTGCTGAGGTTGTGCTTGCGCATGCGCCTGGGGCTGTGGTTGAGGTTGAGGCGTTGAGGTATTCGAGGTGGGTACAGATGCCGCTTGAGACGGTCCAGCATGCGGCTGTACCGACGCAACCTGGCTCGGTGTACTCGAGTGTTCTCCGCCGTTGGCCTGAGGCGCAGGCGATGGGGCGGCTATAGTGGTTGCTCCAGAATCAGAACCACTTGCCTGAGATTTTGCTTCTTCCGCAGGATCCCTCAGCGATCCCATGGGGGGGGTCAGGATCCTCTGCTGGCGGGGGAGGGCCCGGAGGATGTACCTGATGTGAAGTTCCACCTACATTGGCTATCGAGGATTCGCCATTCGGGGCAGAAGGTGCAGGGGTTGTGGAAGGAGGCTGAGGCGAGGGTGAAGGTCGTGGATGCGAGCCTTTCCTTAGCTCGAGGATCGCAGCCTCAAGATCCGCAGGCCAGACAGTGCTCTTGACATGCAAGGGGACATGGGGATCGAACAGCAAACATATTTCGATGATCTGCGCAGGAGGAAGGAGACTGAGATATGTCTTCTTGGATGCGGCGTCGCTACTCGCGCTCGCGTTTGGAGATGATGGCCCCGACGAGTCTAATGGTGGGACGGTCTCGACTGAAACAATGTTGGCCAAGTATATCGCAACAAGTTGTATTTGGACGCACCTGCGCCGTTTTGTGAAGACGGGCCAGCTTGAGGCGGAGGGGGGCTTGCTGCGAGCATAGTTGCAGCTATACAGCCGCTGCACAGTTTTTCCCTTCAAGATTCTCAGCCACACCTTCAGTCCGACCGGCGCCTAATCCTTGCAAGCGCTCATGCCTCTTGGAGAGTCTGCCGCCGTCTGCCGCCATTGCATCTCCATCTCTTTCACTCTATGTACATGCTATCGTCCCGGGAAGTTACTCAATGAACCACACTGTCTTCAGCGCTGGCATGCAACTCTACTCTAGGTCTGTTATGCTTGGTCTCACTGGCACTACAAGAGCTTTAAGTGGTGCTCAAAGCATGTGTCCGACGTCGAATTCAATCCGACGTACCAGACGTGCAGGAATACTATCGCCACTATATATGTCTCCGATGGATCCAGACTATACCGATGAGTTCTCGATAAAGGTAGGCTTGCGACTACATGACACCATGCCTTGTCGCATGACTCGTTCCGAACGCGCCGTGTTCTACGCATCAATCGATCTAGGAATTCATACACCTAGTTGTGGACAAACAACGAACGGGAATGCCTTTGTCATGGGCTTTGTCAAGCTGAAAGCCCCCTTCTATAATCATAAATCCGCGCTTTCTAATCCTACTTGAAACAGCGGGATGCCGTCCTTTGCTGACTTCGCGATTGACCCTTCAAGTTGGGTCTGATTCCGGGGTCAACGTCCCTAGTTGACCCTGTAGCTACCGCGTCGATGCCCGCGGTCCGGACTGCACGGTTGTAAGTGAGGGGCCCCGGGTGACTTAGATCGAAGTCATCGATAAGACATCGACCATACGACGCGTGCGATGGTGCCGCTCAAGTGACCCGCGAACCTATATAAAGGGCCGGGGTAGTATCCAGGTCCAACAAGTCGACCGGACCGCCCTTCTTTCCCCCATCCATTCATACGATACGCCATGACGAAGCAGATCGTTTTCTCAGAGGAAGCCAACCCGCCTCTCCCCGTTTACTGTGAGCCTTAGTTCGTCAGATCGAGGTTGGCAAGCTAAGGATCATACATACAATAGCACAAGCCGTGATCTCTGGCAAGACGATCTATGTCTCTGGAAGCATCGGTATCACGCGCGACATGCAGCTCGTTGAGGGAGGCGTGCAGGCGCAGACTGTGAGTGACAACGAGTGAAAGCCTGCTGTTTGTGGATCTGACGTCAGACCTCTAGCGTGCTGCCTTGGATAACATGACCAAGGTATTGAAGGGCGCAGGCGTTGGCCTCGAGAGCGTCCTCAAGGCGAACGTGTACCTCACCAATCTCCAGCGCGACTTCGCGCCCATGAACGAGGTGTACCTCGAGGTAATGTCCAGCACACATATGCCTATGGGTCTCGATCACTGACCCGATGACGTTTATTAGTACTTCAAGTCCAACCCGCCCGCGCGCACCTGCATTGGTGTCGCCGCCCTGCCGCTTGGCGCCGAAGTCGAGATCGAGTGTATCGCTGAATTGCCCTGAACACGTGTATAATCAACCTTGTACATCATGAATGACAGCTGACGAACCCAATCTCGTATACGGCGTGGAACATCACGTCTACTCGCGACTACTGTACAAAACACATGGATACGCGGTGCGATACTTGTTTCTAGAGTCTGGGTGTTCGTTGCACACATCTTCACCACAAAATTGCATCCTCATAGACCTGTGGTAAGAACAGCGGTGCGCTGCACCTCTCGGATCAACGCTTCTGCTGCCGCCGAGCGTGGCTTCACGACGCAGGGGAGATTCTCTGGGCGACTGCGTGGACGTCCTGTGAGTCAGAACGCTGTGGCATAGGGCAGAGACGAGTTTCGATATACCTGAGGAGGCCGTGCGTTTCTTTGTATTCGACGGGGATTGGCTTTCCATTGTCACCGAGCGGTAGGCTGATGTCGAAGACATGCAGCGCTGACGCGATGTTAATGAACAGAGAGGGAATAGCAAAATATCTCCCCGGGCAGATTCTATTTGACCAGATTGCTGTCATTGAGGACTACCGAACACACAGTGTCGAGAGCTATAGCTTACCTACGACCGAAACCGAACAGGTAATCGGCGGGATCGCGGACGGTTGGGTCAAGCTTGCCGTCCTTGATGAACCGCTCTGGACGGAAGGCGAATGGGTCTTCGTATGCTTTGGGATCATGCAATATACTCCTGTGTATGCCGCGCATGCCAGGTGAACATGAAATGAAAGGTTACGACGACACCTACTAACCATACATTTGTCCAAATCATCGTACCCCTGGGGATGAAGTAGCCGTTCAACTCGTCGTCTGCTATGGTACGATGCCAGAGCCCTAGGGGCATTACGGCGTGCCAACGCAGCGCCTCCTTGACCACTGCATTGATGTATACCAGCTCGTCGCTGTCATTGTGATCGGGAAGGCGATTGAGGCCAACGACCTTATCAAGTTCGGCTTGGGCTTTCCTCTGAACGTCAGGGTACATTGCCATCGCGAGGAAGAACCCTTCTAGGGTGTAGCCAGTCTAGATAGAATATAGTAGATGAGCAATTTCGTCTCGTCACGGATACATCAGCGGATTCACGGTGTCTGAACTGCCTGTAAGAGAGGAGATTAGCCCAGACCGTGCCTAGTATCGAGCAGTGCTGCCATACCTTCGATGGCAACTGCACATACATGCTTCATGACTTGTTCCTCGTCAGGATCAGAGATGGATTTCCGCCTCCTTTCCAGCAGTTCTGCGACGACACATGAACGTTGCTCGCCGCGCTCCTAACTTCCTATGAGTGTCTGGACATCGATCGAAAGATATAGATATACGCACAATGGCCGCTCTCGCCTCGTCAAACAGTTCGTTTTTGAGCCTATGGTTGGCGTGCTTGGACTTAGCGAACTCCTTCTGGAATTCAGCACCGGGAAACCATGAGGGCGCATAACGCATGAATGGAAGTATTTCGACGATAGAATGGCCGGGGGTGGCTTGGGAAATGCTTTCGAGCGCAGCAGTAGCGAACATTAGACGCTCATCGTCGGGGTCAACATCAATCCCGTACACGATCTTGAGGATCACGCCTTGGAACGTGCTTGTAAAGTGCGTCCATTAGCAACTGTGCCGTGATACCGGGGCTAACATCAAGTTGTATTCTCAGAAGGAACTCACTAAGCTATGTTCTCTCTTAAACGCGAGGGCGATTCGAGGAGGCTCGCCAGGAACTTGTGGGTGCCTTCACGTTGTATATGGAAATAGCGAGAAATCACGCCAGGATGGAATTGTTGCCAGAAGGAGCGACGGTGGCGTCTCCACCACTGGCCATACGGGAAGGTCGCAAAGTTGACATCTTGTCCCGATCTTTGGATACAGCCCATTCAGCCCCCACCACGTTTGGAGCTATATGACTAGCTACTTACAACTCAATGACTGCTAGTGCTGGTCGATCCGCGGTGTTCGCCGATCGTTTGTTGAGCATTTCATTGGCTACTTCGGCACTACCAACGATGATAAAATCATCTCCAAGGACTCGTAGGTGTACGATGTCCCCTGAGAACGATAACCGCGAGTCAAGCAGTCACTTTGTTCAGCATAATGACTGAAGACGTACCATACTTATTGGTGAGTTCCAGGAATTTACGCCAAGGCCTAAGGTTTGGAAAGTCGAACATGTTGCCGATGAGAGGCCATGGGCGTGGGCCGGGAGGTAGAGACAGTCCTCGTGAGCGCAGCTTCCAGTCGTAGAAACACCGAAGGCGAACTAAAAGAAGAGAAAACAGAGCCAGAGCTAGGGGTACAAACACCTGTGAGGAGTCGCCAGGTGAACCCATGATGAACGCAGAGGCAGTCCTGCGGGAAAGCGGACACCAATCTTCGCTGTATTTATATGCGGTTTGGAATAAAGCGATAACCCGGCTCTTTGACGCCAGGAAGGGAGAACCATGGGTGGATGGAGCTTATACTGTGGCGGTAAGTCGGGTTGACGACATGCCTTCACATCGTTCTGTTGGAGTGCGGCCATGCCAGTCTGAGCTTCGTAACCTTGCAGAAAGGTGAGTGAATGGCAAGCTATCATTGAGCGGGGAAAATAAAACGTTGAGCACGGCCCGGACGCAAGGTGCCACACGTTCCTAGAAACTATGTCTGGCACCCTTTCCACGTCAGAACTGATAGAATGTGACTTGGTTGCAAACGTTACCTTTTGCTACACTCGGCCTCGCACACGGCCGAGCTCCAATACAATCACTGCATCACAGGACTCGCTATTGCACCACGATCGCAGCCGTTCGCAAACCCTGCATCAATTCCCGGAGCTTGAGCATACGGAGCCTGGTCTTCGACGGATAGCTGGGACATGAGAAGTGGCGTCAGAATTAGTTGAATGGGGCCACTACGCTGTAACATTTGAATTGATACACCATGCGCGGGTTGTGGCACGCATTCTACGTCATTGCATCACGGCACGTTAGTCTGCATATGGCAATGAAACGACCCTCGCTAGCCACGATCACTACTACATGGATCGCTCAACGCCGCGAAGGTGCTTCATGACCCAGAAGCAGACCTACTTCTGTGATTCCGTCGCAATTAGCGGTCAGAACGAGTCCTGGAAGGGTTAAGCGTGCACTGCTATCGAAGGCACCCAGGTCCGGGGTACAACTGACAGCGACGACGTGGAACATACCGTCATGGACACCCTCACTCCCACTGTAGGGATGCCTCAAAACCTTGCGCGATCGTATCCTGGTTCAGGTGTGGTGAGCGTGTAGTTCCCAGACCAAGTTAAACGACGAGCTGACCTTGTGGCGAGGCACATGATGCCGTGACTCTGCCTCTGGATCACTCGCTCCTGTGAACGGTGCAAGGACAAATTTACGCAGTGGTCGGAGCAATGTATATTGCTGTGTGAAGTTCCACAGATGAACGTTATTGCGGGCGCTCGGCGCATGCCTGGCATCCCTAGATACATTCGGCTGGAAGCGATAAGACGCGGTCTACAGGCATGGCGCTATGATCCCATGAGAACCTAGTTAGAGCTACGCGCTGGACACTGCACCCTTAATCAGCGATGCCGCTTCCTCAGAACGTGGGGTGACCACACAGCGGAACTCCTTGGGATATCTATCGCGATGCGCGTGAACGTTGGCAAAGGTGGGGCTCAAGACCGATGACGTACGTGAGCAAACCGCTCGTCTGGCGCAACTCTGTCTTGATGGATCGGCCTTGTTCGTCAAGAGGGGCGGTGATGTTGAATACATGGAGAATCGAAGCTATGGCGAGATACAGTGCCTCGTCTGCAAAGTACCGCCCGGCGCACACCCTGCACACGCCGAGCCAAAGCATTCAACGGAGTGCGCTTCGTTCACGTGTCAAGATACCGAACACACCTTCTCCCGTATCCGAATGCGTACGCGTAGGGATCGCGCACAGTGGGATCCAACTTGCCATCGCGTATGAAGCGTTCAGGACGGAACTCTTCTGGGTTGTCGTAGGCCTCGGGATCGTGTAATATCGCCCTCATTTCGTCGTATCAGAGGAGGATACTCGATGAGAAGCGCGCCATAGCAGACTCACCAGGTGTTAGCCAAGATCATACTCCCCGCGGGTATGAAGTACCCGTCGATGACGTCGTCCTCGATTGTGCGGTGAGGGACACCCAACGGCAAGACGACGTGCCACCGCATGGCTTCCTTGACAATCGCGTTGATGTAAACGAGCGCGCCTCGGTCTTCAAATCCTGGCAAGCGGTACGGACCGACGACGGCGTCAAGTTCTTCTTGTGCCTTCTTCTGAACCTCAGGATAGAGTGTCATGGCTAGAAAGACGCTAACCAACGTTGAATACGACTGGGAGGCGAGTCCGAGATGAGCGTTGGCGCTAGTTTCAGCCCTTTACGTAGCGCTCTCAAGGCTCGTTTACACTCACCGTATCAGATCCAGCTGAAGTCACTTCGTTAGCGTGGAATTAGAGGCCAATACGGAGTCAGGACATGTACCTTCAAATGCAATGAGGCCAACGTTCTTGATCACATCCTCCTGGTAAGCGATCTGAGCATCGCTCGATCGCCCGTCAATTCTGGAAAGGAGGATGGCGAGCGAGCATGAAGTACTATCACCCCGATCCTGTACATTTATCAATGCGTCCTCTGTTAGTACAGTGATCGGTCGAATCGAGTTAGTATAGCCACGCTGACTCACCAACGCAGCTTTCATAAGTGCAAAGGCAGCCTCCTTCACGTAAGTGATGGCAGCCTTGCATCTGGCGAAGTCATACTGGAAGCCCGCTCCTGGAATCCATCCCGGTAGATGTCTTAGGAACGGGAAGACGTCGACGGGATGGTTGCCTGTGGTGTACTGTGACGTCAACGCCATTGCCTCCTCGACCGTTGCAATGAATTCATCTTGTTCTCCTTTGGCTTCCAATCCGTACATCAATTGCATTGCTGTGGCGGAGAAGTTACTAGGGATATGCGATATGAGCGATCTCGAAGCGATGTAGCAGCTGCTGGCTTCGCCGGGAAGAGTACTCACTAACGGACGTGTTGTCGATAGTTTTCCGGAGACTCCAGGAGTTTCATCAAAAATCTATGCAACTGCCCGCGCTGTATGTTTCGATACCCTCGTACCGCCGAAGGGTGGAAAATCTGCCAAAAGGCTCGTCTATGATCCCTCCACCATTGTCCATATGGCATGATACTGAAGGCGGTGTCAATTCCGATGCTTTGGAAGAGAATCAAGGTCTATATTATTCCGACCGGCCGCCGACGTGATTCGGGTTGACGACTCACAGCGAAGTGACGGTAATGACAGGACGGTCGGAGGTATTCCTGGAGCGTTTCTCAAGCAGTTCAACGGCCAGACGAGAGCTTCCTACTATAATAAGATGATCGCCTAGGATCTTAAGGCAGACGATCTCTCCTGTGGACGGTAGTCAGATTACGAGGGCAGGAGTCCGAGAGACACGGCTATAGCACGCTCACTGACCGTATTTCGCACATAAGTCCCTAAATCCAAGCCATTGGTACTCTCTGGGCGCACTCAGTAAGTTGCCGATGAGGGGCAGTGGCCTCGGGCCTGGAGGGAGCGGGTACTGCCGTTTAGAATCTCGCGCGCCGGCGATTCTTACCGTGACGTAGAGAAGGAGTAAAGCAGGAGCTATCCAGATCATGGAGATGTGATACGATCCAGTGAGGGGAGGTTGCAATTGTTCCATGGCAGTATAACAGATAGCACGGGAATCGGGGGCGGCGGACGCGGTGTGTTCAACATGAGCTCCTTCGAGTTAATGTACGGTTGGCAGCCGCTGGTTCTGAGAGGCTCGTTGCGTATATATTTGGAGGCCATGCGAAGAGAGCACGAGGTAGAAAACTTGTACCGGCGTGATGCAAACCTATTGACTGGAAATCTGTTCGAGTGCTCATGCATTATGCCAGACCGGAGCGGTGGAAAATCCCAGAGAACTTAGTGCATCTGTCAGGCAGGGCTCAGGGAAGGGTCATGAGACGGTACCACGGGTGAGATAACTGAATGTATATCAGTCGCATCAGTACTCACTTTTCTCAAGCATCCGGTACATTTGTATGGCTAATACTAGACTCATTCCATGTAGACGTCACTAGATACTCACGAAAAATGGTCTCTAAAGTAGCCGCTAGCGCGGTCGGACATTGATGAGGCTTCTCAGTTTCGGAAAGCCCAAGTCGGCACGAAATTAACGCAAAAGCCTAGGAAAGTCGACGATAAGAGTTCAGACTCAGAGCGACACCAGCTCGACGAGGAGTTCAGACACTGAGTCAGAGCAGACGAGAACAGGAAGACTCGGATCCGTTGTAGCCCGGCGTGCCGGGACATGAAGCGCTCGTAGAGCGCTGTATTTGGACGCTCTCCAGACAACGGCGCTTGAACGCGCGCGTTATAGCTCATGATCACATCATCCCGACGCCGGCCTCGAGCGCGATATTGGCGTTCGCGTCCATGAACGAGATGTGCTAGTATACCTGTGTTTAAGCATTGCTAACTCTATGTCATTGACAAGTATCTCAAGTAGTTGGAACAATAGAATCTCGTAATCTCCTCATCCGGTCGCGACTGTAGTACAAATTAACTTCTTTCTGCAGGTCGTACTCATGTATCGCAGGACATCATCATCACCTTCACGAAGCTGGCGTGGCATCTTCACAACCCCGCAGAGAGCCCAGCTGAACGTTGCGCCTCCCGAATCAATGCTTCCGCTGCGGCCGAGCGGGGCTTAATGGTGCAGCGGAGGTCTTCGGGGCGGCTGTATATCAATGGTGTATCCCGAGGTGAATGTAAAAACAGCGGTATGCAATGCGATGCACGGGGTTGTTCTTACCTTAACATACCATGCGTCTCTGTGTATTCTATAGAGATCGGCTTTCCATCGTCGTCGAGTGGTAGGCTGATGTCAAAGACATGGAGAATCGACGCGATGTTCATGAATAGGGAAGAGAGAGCGAGGTGTCGACCTGGGCATATTCTGTTCGTGCGAAACTCTGTTGTGAACAACGATGGTCGATGTAAGGACTGAAGCACTTGCCTCCGGCCATACCCGAACATGTAGTCTGCAGGATCGCGGACGGTTGGGTCTAGCGACCCGTCTTTGATGAACCGCTCGGGACAGAAGTCGTCCGGATTCTCATATGCGGTAGGATCATGCAAGATACTCCTGAGGGAATCACAAAGAACCGTCAATGAATGACTCGGCGATCATCTTCGTTTGACGTACCAGACGTTCGTCATTATCAACGTACCCCCCGGGATGAAGTAGCCGTTGCATTCGTCGTCGGCTATGGTACGATGCCAGAACCCTAGAGGCATTGCGACATGCCAGCGAAGCGTCTCCTTGAGTACAGCATTGATGTAGAGCAGCGCGGCGCTGTCGCTATGTTCGGGAAGGCGATTGGGTCCTATGACTTCGTCGAGTTCAGCCTGAGCCTTCTTCTGCACATCAGGGTGCATGGCCATCGCGAGGAAGAAACCCTCAAGTGTGTAGCCCGCCTTGATCATTGTCAGTAAGCCTATTCTCAAACTTTGTGATAATCTCAATGAGACGCACCGTGTCTGAACTACCTGTGGAAGTCGGAATGTCAGAAACTGTTCCCGGTGCCGAGTAGTCACATCATGCCAGTACCTTCAATAGCCACGGCGCACACATGCTTCATAATCTCCTCCTCCTCAGGGCTTGCATTAGATTGCCGTCCCCTCTTCAGAAGTTCGCTAGCTACGCATGGGCGTTGCTCGCCACGCTCCTGTCAAATATCACTTGAGCATCCAAGGTCCACGCACTGAGAAAGATTCGCACAGTGGCCACTTTGACCTCGTCAAAGAGTTCGTTTTTGAGCCTATAATTGGCGTCCTTAGACTCCGCAAAGTCCTTCTTGAAGCTCGCGCCCGGAACCCACGAGGGCAGATGACGGAGAAATGGAAACTCTTGGACGAGAAAATGGCCTGGGGTTGCCTGGGAACCGCTTCTGAGCGCAATGCTAGCAAGTGTCAGACGTTCGTCGCCGACGTGAACATCAATCCCATATACAGTCTTCAAAATGACGCTTTGAAACGTGCTTGCCAGCAAGTCCTCCATTAGTTCAATGTTATGTGATGCGGAGGCACCCCAGAGAACAACTCACTAGGCAATATTCTCCCTCAGCGAGGAAGGTGATTCTAGAAGGGCGGCGAGGAACTTATGCGTCCCTTCTTGCTGTGTGGGAAGGTACTGGGAGATTGCGCCGGGATGAAATTGCTGCCAGAACGATCGTCGATGGCGCCTCCACCACTGATCATACGGGAAAGTTCCAAAGTTGACGTCTTGCCCTGACCTTCACATACAAAGTGTTGGGCGGCATGAGCTGATTGCCCACAGAGGTCACTCACAATTCGGCTACAACTGGTCGCGGCCGATCAGAAGTATTCGCTGATCGTTTGTTGAGGAGTTCATCCGCAACTTCGGCGTTGCCGATGAATACGATGCGATCACGTAACCCATGGAGATGCACGATACTGCCTGTGCATAGGATTAGGATTGAGTTAGTCGGCAATAACACAGCGAGTCGGCGAGGGCCTTACCGTATCTCTCGGTGAGCTCCAAAAACCCGCGCCACGGCTTCAATCGTGGAAAGTGGAGCATATTGGCGATGACAGGCCAAGGGCGCGGACCGGGAGGTAGAGGACGGCCTTTCGAGCGGGCTTTCCAGTCGACATATGACCGAACCCGAATCAGAATCAGGGTAAAGATGGCCAGAGCCAATGGTACGAAAACTTGGGAAGGGCCAGCTGGGCTCATCATGGGCGTTGTAATGGTCGAGGTTGCTGTCCTACGGGAAACTACTTATCCGACGTCGCCAGCTTTATAGCCGTCGGAGCGAGATACGAAGCGTCAATTCGAACTCTGCCCCCAGGTTGCGTAGTCAAAGACGCAACAACAGGAGCAGCGGGGGTAGAGACGAGACACCGGCCGTAGTATGCTGAATGGAGGGTACTTGCATAATCCCGTATGCCGACCGGCCTTCGTGTCTAATAAGGCATCCCATAAGCGATTGAAACCCAAGCCAGTAACATGCTTCACTGCGACGGTAAGGCGGATCGATGGATGAACACGCCGCATGCGTAATCGAGGCCATATTTGTAGGTCATATTGCACTAAGAGGACGCAGTCAATGACGTTGTGGGAATATAAGGGGCGGCTCACAACTTCTATACCAGTGGTTCGAGAGTGAGTTTACGGGCCAAGTCAGCAATCGGTGAGGCCGTTGATTTGGAATGTGAAGAACCGCGAATGAGGGCTCGCAGTGGGGACAGAGGGTCTCGACTGAAACTTGCTAAACTGCCGCACGCCCCTTGATGCGCAACTTACGAACCAGCATTCGCAGGAGGTAGCGAGGTTGACTTCATATCGCTTGAACGCACGCATGTGGCTCTCCTTGTGAGGCGTCGCGGTGAGAACGAACCGTATTGAGCGTCAGCTAGCGGGTCTTCGGGAACGCCACCGATCGGGAATATATGCGTGCAGCTGGACACACATCATACTGAAAAAGCGCAGAAAGTCAGCCCGAGACTGATCCAAAGCATCGTCGTATGTGCTGCACCGAGGTGACGCGGAAGAGCAGCGAGCTACTCAAGATCACACGAAAGTGACGAAACGCTGCGTTTAACCGTTAACGCCGGGCGCCCGAAAGTGGACCATGACATCATGGGCAAGCGCCGACCACCAGGTGTCCGCGTGCTTGATCATGATGTTTACCTCGTTCAACTTGAATGCATTATCGAGTCAACTTGATCACCGTAATGATCTAGGCATGCGCATTTGAGCATCTACTTAGTAAATCCTTCAGCGTGTCTAACAACTCGTCAGGCCGATTGAGAGCGGTTAGACATTGTCCGCGCACACGTATTGCCGTACTGACACCCAATCTAGTCCGTGGTGCTCGTCCCTCCGTCCCCTCAACAGAGCGCCTCGGTACGTCTGCCTAGGGGAGACTAACACAATCTGCAGCTCCGACGAGTCGTCGGAAGATACTTGCTCTAGTCAATACAAATCTACACGCGCATGAGATTTCCCTCACCCGTTGCTGTACTCAGTGTCGTTGTTCAATCATGATGTTCATTCGCAATCAAAATGACTCGGTCAAATGAACCATTGACTATATCATGAGTCTTCAGCAAGAACTATTGCATCTTGTGCTTCACGAATCAACCTTTCCGCTGCTGGAGAGCGTGGTTTCATCACACAGCGGGAATCTTCGGGGTAACTATAAAAGCGTCCTCTCGGTCAGAAAGTCGAAGATATAGCAATACATATGGATGTGGCCCGACCTTGTGAGGCCGTGCGACTCTTGATACTCGATTGAGATCGGATGTCCGTTGTCATCCAGCGGCAAGCTGATGTCGAAGACATGAAGCAGCGACGCGATGTTGATGAACAGAGAGGGGATAGCGAAGTGTCGCCCAGGACAAATTCTATCCGGCCAAGCAGGTAGTGTCAGATCTGGCAGGGTTACGCGTGAGCGGCAACCTTACCTTCGGCCAAAACCGAACATGAAATCGGTAGGGTCACGGACGTTGGGGTCAATCCCCCCGTCTCTGATGAAACGCTCTGGGAAGAAGTCGAATGGATTCTCATACGCCTGAGGGTCATGCAGGAAGGCCCTGATGTACTGGCAATCAATGAGAGCGCATAGTCCTCAAAATACATGTCTACGCACCACACGTTCGCCATAACCGTTGTACCCCGAGGGATGAAGTAACCGTTGAGTTCGTCGTCCTCTATTGTGCGATGGGGTATGCCTTGAGGTAAAACAACGTGCCAGCGTAGTGCTTCTTTAACGATCGCGTTGATGTAGACTAGACTATTGCTGTCTGTATGATCGGGCAGACGATCGGGCCCGACGACTTGGTCGAGTTCAGCTTGGGCCTTCTTTTGTACATTGGGGTAAAGTGCCATTGCGAGGCAGAACGCCTCGAGAGTATGACCAGTCTGTCAATAATCAGCCTCGTCGCCATCACCGGTGGATTTATATCACATACGGTGTCTGCACTACCTGCAGTATTTAGGTAATCAATCCCACATCCCATCTCCACTCAACGACGAACTCACCTTCGACAGCAATTACACAGATGTGCTTGATCACTTCCTCCTCGTCAAAACTCAGCGTGGATTCCTGCGCCCTCACCAACATATTTGCAGCTACGCAGGGGCGATGCTCGCCACGATCCTAGGTCGTGGTGGGTACAGCAAGGGTTCATTACAACTCTTATACGTACAAATGCCACTTTGATTTCGTGGAAGAGGTCGTTCTTGAGCCTGTAGTTGGCAATCTTCGACATTGCCAGCTCCTTTTGGAAACCAGCACCCGGGAACCAGGCGGGGACATGACGCAGAAAAGGGAGCAATTCTACAGCGAAATGACCAGGGGTTGCCTGCGAGATACACTCCAACGCAGCAGACGCAATAGCCAGGCGGCTATCGCTAGCGTCGACTACATCGATGCCGTATACAATTTTGAGAATAACACTCTGGAACGTGCTGGCGGGAACACCGTCATTGTGAGAGATGCATGCTGCGAAACAGAGGCTCACAAGTAGATATTCGTCTTCATCCCGTAAGGCGATGTAAGGACGCTGGCTAGAAACTTGTGCGCACCCTCGCGTTGTATGGAGAGGTAACGAGAGATGACGCCCGGGTTGAAATGGTGCCAAAAAGCTCGCCGATGGCGTCGCCACCATTCGCCATAAGGTAGAACCGCGAAGTTGACCTCTTGTCCAGATCTAACAGAAGGAAATATGATTACTCATCGTGGTCTGAGACTCGCAGAAGTGACCTACAGTTCGACTACCGGATTGCGCGGCCTATCGGCTGTGTTCGCCGACCTCCTGTTGAGTAGCTCGTTCGCTACGTCGGGGTCACCAACTATGATGATGGGCTTCCCGAGGACCTGTAGGTACACGACGCTCCCTAAAGCGTGCGATCGGGTCAGCACAGATAGTGAGAAGACACTGACCCGGACATACCATATTTTTCAGTGAAAGCCAGACACTTGTGCCAAGGTTTGAATCTTGGAAGATCAAACAAATTCCCGATAATGGGCCATGGACGTGGACCAGGAGGTAGAGGGCGACCTCGAGTACGAGTTCTCCACTCCAGGAAGGAACGAACATGAGCCACCACCAGAGTGGTGATCATCAAAGCTGCCAGCAGAAGCATGAGTGAGTTGTCGGTTGGGGCCATGATGGCAGAGTTCCGAGAGTCGAGCGTCGAACATGGGGGCGGTATTACTGCTCCCTGCGTTTATCAATTAGGGCACAATGCTCAGACTAGCTCGAACCAATAGAGTTCAATACAAGATATGCCTTAGGAGCCGCGTCTTCGTTTCGGAGGTTGCCAGCGGTGGAATGAGTAGTATGCCTGAAACGTTGCAGGTCTTGTGAAGTAGACACTGACGAGTGACCTCCTAATGGCCATATGAGCGTGCAGCGTGATCACTAGGCCGACAGGCGTGAGATCTCAGTGTAGCGGGCGAGACCCAGAAGGACGGGTAGGTTGGGGCCCAAAACCATATTGCTGCGCCAAGCCGAGTCAGCACGAATCGTTCACGGTGACGAAATGTCCAGATAGAAGTGACTGCACCGCACGATAGTGAAATCGGAAGCACCAAGTGAGCTATTTACGGTGGTACATTCACATCACCATCAGTAAAGCATCCTTCAGGTAGATTCGTACCTTGAGCGCACCACTGCATGTTCTGATTGGCATACATGCTCGTATCGCATTCTACCGACTTCGTAATAGCAGGTTCTCGTCGCTGTTTGGGCGTGGATCTAGCAAACTAGGGATTAAGTTAGAGCATCCAGCTGGCCCGGAGAGCGTAGCGAGCCGATTATGCAAAAGCAGAGCCTTAGGTCACAAAGAACGCTCTTCGAAGACTCTCATTCAACGAGATCTGCTAGTGCCGCAAACATCACAACGCAGGTCTGAGCGTAGGCTAGCGATACGATGCACGCGTACTAATACGCGCTAGATATCAGTGATATTGCTTCTTCCGAGCGGGGTGTGACCACACAGCGGCACTCCTCGGGGTAGCTATCACACCAAGTACATTCAGTGTTGAACAGGAGACGACGAACAGAGTAACCACAATGACGTACGTGAGCAATCCATTCGTCTGACGCAGCTCTGTCTTCACTGGTCGACCCTGATCGTCGAGAGGGGCGTCGATATTGAAGACGTGCAGCACCGATGCTATTGTGAGGAAAAGCGCCTCGTCTGCGAAGTGTCGCCCAGCACAAGCCCTTTAAGGACGATATTAGACGTGTTGACCAGGCTACTTTGACGTAGTCTTAAACGTACCTTCTGCCGTACCCGAATGCGTATGCGTACGGGTCCCGTACAGAAGGATCCAGTTTGCCATCACGTATGAAACGCTCAGGCCGAAATTCCTCTGGCGCGTCGTACGCCTCGGGGTCATGTAGGATCGCCCTAGCCAATACGTTAGGACGCGTTGGTTCTGATGCCTGGACTATGGAGGACGTACCAAGTGTTCGGCATAATGAGACTCCCAGCAGGTATGAAGTATCCGTCGACGATGTCGTCTTCAATGGTACGGTGAGGGAGACTGAGAGGGAAGACAACATGCCATCGTAACGCCTCTTTTACGATGGCGTTGATGTATACGAGCGCATCACGGTCTTCAAATCCTGGCAGGCGGTGCGGGCCCACAACAGCATCGAGCTCTGCTTGCGCCTTTTTCTGGACTTCGGGGTAGAGCGTCATCGCAAGAAATAGGCTAACGATTGTCGAGAATGACTGCAACACGGTACCCGCGTGCGGATGCTATCAACATGCCATGCCACGCTGAATGACTGACGAATACTAACTGAATCGGATCCACCTGGAGGCACGATGTTAGCGCGTGGTGGATCACGAATATATTAGCGCACCTTCGAAGGCAATGAGACCGACGTTCTTGATAATTTCTTCCCGGTACGCTATTTCGGCATCCGTCGACTGACCCCCGATTCTGGAGAGGAGTGTAGCCAGTGAGCACGAGACGTTTTCTCCTCGGCCCTGGAGTCGTGGTATCCGCCATCTATGAGTACTGACTTGACTCAGGGTGGTTGATTGGATACTCACCAGGGCGGCTTTCATCAAAGCGAACGGTGCCTCCTTCACATATGTGACAGCGGCCTTGCATCTGGCGAACTCATACTGGAAGCCGGCTCCCGGTACCCACCCTGGTACATGCCTCAAGAACGGGAAGACATCGACCGGGTGGCTTCCCGTCAGATGTTCCGACGTCAGCGCCATGGACTCTTCGACCTTGGCGATGAACTCGTCGTCCTTTTCCTTCGCGTCCAGATCGTACAGGAGCTTCATGACGGTCGCGGAGAAGTTACTGGATATGACCCAGGTCAGTTCGATCGCGCTTCCGAATCGAGGCAGAATGGAGGAGAGCAAAGACGCACTAGCGGATATGTTGTTGGAAGTCCTGTGGAGATTCCAACAGTGCGGCCAAGAACGTACGCAGCTTTTCGCTCTGGATCTCTCGGTATTCTCGGGTCGCGGCTGGGTGGAAGATCTGCCAGAACGCCCGTCTATGGTCCCTCCATTGCTGCCCGTACGGCATGATACTAAACGCAGCATCGTTGCCGACCCTACGAAACAACAGGTGAGCGTCATCCTGAGGGAAGATCTCATTGGAACGGTCAACTTACAGAGGAGCCACAGGGATGAAAGGGCGATCCGATGTGTTCCTGGAGCGTTTCTCCAGCAGTTCCGTGGCTAGACGAGCACTTCCGACGATGACAAGGTGGTTGCCGAGGATGTTCAGATAGACGAGATCTCCTGTAATTGGTCGTCATCAGGTACACATCAGCGGCTCGACGACTGTGGTATGGCCCACCATATTTTGTACAAAGTTCCTTGAACCCTAGCCAAAGATGGCGTCGAGGAGCGTTCAGCAAGTTACCAATGATGGGCAGCCGCCGTGGGCCTGGCGGAAGTGGATACTGTCGGGAACGGCCCCATAGACCAGCCAGAGCCTCGTGGGAGATCAGGAACAGCGCGGAAGCTACCGACGCCAGAACAAGGAGATGGAGACCTAGGTCAAGGAGCTGCTCCATGATTGCGAAGCCTGTGGCACCAGGGATGAACCGCGACGTATCCTCGTAGACATTTCTTGATATACATCGGGGAGACGCTAGGCGTGGCTGCAATTCCCAGTGAAGGGTCGCCGCTACCCGGTGCATGGCGTCCCGAGGCGTAGAAATCTCGCCGGTATGGAACACAGTATGCCGATTGAGCGGGTTTGCGGCCCCAGCCGTAGTATGACTTACCATTTGCATTGAGAGGCGACAGAACTTGCCCTCAAATTTCCATGCCCGGACCGAACACGTCAAGTGGACCGTCGCTTCTATCTGTCATAAAGATATGTCACGGAAGGCGTGAATCAGACGTTCGAATACATATGAGTACTCCCGGCGCAGCTGCGCGCTGTACTGACTCCGGCACAATGCCCGGGTTGCCCACAGCATGGACTGTGGACGATCAACGAGGCAATCAGCCTGAGAGGGTGCCGGCACGCGCGATAATCGTCGCCATTCAGTTCTCTCACTAAATTCAGGAACTCACCTCAAACGACTGATAGCGTTGACGAAGCCTCCGATGTCCGAGTGTAGAGCCGGGTCCGGAGGCAGACTGTCGTTGAGCGATTAGAACGGACATCATAGCGAGACGCGAGTGGGCTAAGTGCCGCTCGAGCGCGCGCCAAAGTAGCACGCTGCCCTGTCTAGTGATTGAAGGGCAACTTCGGGGCGAAGGCGACATCGTGTCATCTCACACGACAGGAATCCAAGATGACTCTTTTGCTAGATTCATACAAGGGCAGATGTGATACCGTAACACCTGATCTCAATTTCTAGAGTTGGTTAGTCTTGGGCTACGCGTTCGCATTCGCGATAGCCCTGGTACGCACGTATCTCATCTTCTCCGAACCCCTGCGATACTTAATTCCCCCGCATTTCGTCACTCCATGATCAACGCCAACGCATCGGGAGAGCGAGCCTTAACTGAACACCGACAGTCCTCGGGATAGCTTGTACCCGATGCCAGTCAACGCAGTAGGACAGATAAAAAGGCACGACGGGACGTACCTGAGGAGGCCATGACTTTGCTGATATGTTATCTGTACAGGCTCACCACCCTGATCTACAGGCGGCCCAATTTCGAGCAAATGCAGGACCGAAGCAATATTCAGGAATATGATGTCTTCGGCGAAATGCCGTCCAGGACAGACTCTGCAATGATGAGGATCAGCAACAGACGCCGAGTATCGTGATGCATTCAGATTGAAATAAGTTACCTTCTACCAAAGCCAAACATCAAATCGGCTGGATCTCGTATATCAGTCCCGGGCGAGCCATCGGCTTCGAGGAACCCTTTCTGGGCGAAACTCTTCCGGGTCTTGATACTCTTGGGGATCATGTAGAATTTGCCTGTGTAAATAGGAGACGGTTCGAGACATGCGGATACGAAGAGGGAAACAACGGAACAAGCGTACCAAACGTTGACGAAAACAGTAGTGCCTGCGGGTACGCGATAACCGCTGAGTTCGGTATCTCGCGTTGTCTTGTGTGGTATGTTAATCGGTACAGTAATGTGCCATCGCATTAGCTCTTTAATGAGGGCAGCCACATAGGGAAGCCGCAGACGATCTTCATGATCGGGTAGACGATGTGGTCCAACGACCGTGTCCAGTTCCGCTTGTGCCTTCCGTTGTACCTCAGGGTAAAGCACCATGGCGACAAAGAACGCCTGAAGCGCGGAGAACGTCTGCAAGAATAAGGAGAGGAGGCGAGATCGAGCAGTTCCCACTAAAGAGATTGCTGAATGCTTCTCACCGTCTCGGCGCCACCTGATATATCGACACATGTCTCAGTTTTACGATCATGCACGCAAACGGATGCCTACGCACCTTCAAAAGTAATCGCACAAATATTCTTGATGATATCCTCTTCTTCTGGCGGGATGCGCTGTACCTCATGATCCAACTTCCACTGAGCGAGCAACTCAATCCCAAGGCAAGGATTGATTGTCGGGTCGCCGCTTTCCTGTGACCCAAGGCCGTTAGCAAAAGTAGCAGCCCAGCAAAGAGGTGGTTCCCTTACCAGTCTCTGCTTCAACTCGTCAAAGGGCTGATGCTTGAGTCTGTCATTGGCTGCCTTGCATCGAGCAAACACAGTCTGGAAACCCGCTCCCGGAACCCAGGCAGGAACATATCGAAGCCAAGGCAACACCTCTATCGAGAATCGTCCCGGGACCGCTTGGCCAAGGGCATCGAGTGCAGCATCGACGAGGTAGATGTGCTCGTCTCGTTCATTTTGGACCTCGATGTCATACCCGATCTTAAGCATAGTTGCCGAGAAGTTGCTATGGGATCGCATTAGTTCAATAAAGCATTGTCGCAGGAAATAGGAAGACGTCACATACAACCTGATGTGTTCCTTGACGCGAGAAGGGTCCTGCAAGAGCTTTGCGAGAAATTTGCGAACTTGAACGTTCTGGGCGGCGTGGTACTTGGAGACCACCCCGGGATGGAAGTGCTGCCAGAAACCACGACGATGGCGTTTCCACCGTTCTCCGTAAGGCATAAGGCCGAAGATGTCATCCATACCCATACTGTATAGCAGCAATCAGATCATCAAGCCTGGGAAACAAGGAGACGTATGAAGACGCACAGTTCGGCCATGGGATTCGTTGGTCGATCAGAGGTGTAAGCAGACTTCTTGTCAAGGAGTTCGAAAGCGGTCTCAGCGTCTCCGATGATCAGCAACGGGTTCCTTGGGATGCGCAGGTACACCAGATTCCCTGCCAATGAAGGTTTATGTCGTATCAGATTGAAATATGCGGTTAGTGTCACGTACCGTATGTCTTGGTCAAGTCATGCAGTCCGATCCAAGGCTTGTATCTTGGCATGTCCAACATGTTGCCAATGAGCAGCAGCCCTGGAGGCCCTGGGGGCAGCGGCAAGCCCTCTTTACGCAGCAGTATGCGCCGAAGCAATAGTTGCAACAGCAGCAAGAGAGCGAGGGCGACGCCCAAAAGCCTCGGAGACAAGGTGATGCCTAGGTCGAGGAGCGCCATTTGCAGATCTGACTCTGGTGGCCATGGAGGCGAGGCTCGTATATAGGACAATCGCTGCCCATTGAGTCGGTAAATTGACACGTTCGGGCGGCAATACGGCTAGTGGGAGATAGGTAGACGAATTAGCCGTTTGAGCCTGTCAAAGCTGAGGTCATGTGCGACGCGCATCCTCCGGTGGAAGGTGGTCGTACAGAGTGCCTGTCAGAGAAGGGGCGCTTGAGCAAAGTATACGATTGACACGAGTCTTCTCTCTCCGGAGGACGATCTTGCAGTTCCAATCAAGCGGGTTGCGCGTACGGACGGTAGTCTGTTTGGGCCGAACGTAGTGCACCAGGCTGCAATAAACAGCGTGCAGCGCTGCTGTAGATGTCGAAATGGGCGTCTCCGGAAGCTCAGAAGCTGCAGCTTCTGTTCATCAAAATGGCGATTGCATTGTACCCAATACGCACTCAGGGCCGCAGAGCGCCCATTAGGACCACAACCGACCTCGCTATTGGAGGCGAACGGGGAATCTGGCAGCGTGAGTTCAGTAACAGGGTACGATCGGACACGGATGATCACGCAGGCTCTTACCTCGTCTTCCATGCTACAGCACAAGCGTATAACCGTCGCCAATCAAGCATATACTTGCCTTTTACAGATTGGAACCACAGACATAAGCTATTCCCAAGTGGTAGACAACTTAGAGCTTGTACACACGCTGTCGTCACTCGTGACTAGTCGCAGAAAACCAGGTAGGCTTGATAGGATGACTTGTAGATATTATCAGGACGTTCTTCACTTTCCGCGATAGTACAGTAGTCACCAGTTTGTCGACGACGAGCCCAATCCATAGATTGAGGGAGTAGTAATGTGGTCGTGCGAGGCAAGAGCAACGAGCGAGCAACGCCGCTTGGCGTTGAGTAGCGTCTTAGGCTTTAGCGCGCACTGGACACGATCGAGATCGGGATCGGGGAAGTTGCGCGCGTGCGTCATCCCGCCGCGCCGGCTTTCTCGTCCTTTCCAGTCAGTTTACTTGCCAGTCTCGTCTTGCTCAGCCTGCGGCCGCGTATTGCACAGTACATAACCTAACGTCTTGCTATCGTTATCCGCTCTCCCTCTGCTCTGCTCTCTCTTCCATCATCCTATCGTAACTGTCATTAAACCTTCTGACAACCTTCTGAAACTTCGCCTCGTACATGGCCAAGGTTCAGCTATATGTATACGACCTCAGCAATGGCCTCGCGAAGCAGCTTTCGCGGCAGTTGACTGGTCGGCAGATAGACGGTATCTGGTGCGTGGAATTCATATCCGTGGTATGGTCATTTGGCACTGATAGCGGGAGCAGGCACACATCCGTCGTGGTGTTTGGGAAGGAGATATTCTATGGACAGGGTATCTGCATAACGCAGCCCGGAATGTCCCATGTACGTGCCTTCTTACTCCCCCGCAAGCTACTTAACTCACAATGACAAATGTGGGCAGCATGGAAAGCCCCTGCAAATTGTAGATATGGGGGAGACATCCATAGACGAAGAGACGTTTAACGAGTATATCGAAGAGATGCGTAGTCATTACACTGCAGACAAAGTATGACGCGTTTCTCCTTCTCTGTGGGCCGTGCATTTGGCTGACGCGGCCTCAGTACCACCTCCTAGACTTTAACTGCAACTCGTTCACGAACGATTGCGTAGGCTTCCTCACCGGGGGCTCTATACCCTCTTGGATAAAGGGTGGGAATCGGTTGTCTTATGCGTACACGCTACGGCACGCTGACAACCCTCGCTACAGATCTTCCTTCCGACTTCCTCTCAACTCCCTTCGGTGCAGCCTTGCGTCCCACCATCGACGCCATGTTCCGTCGCCCAGTCCCCGGCCTCTGCACCCGCTGCAACCCCACAGATGCAAATGCCAGCGCCGGAGACCCTCAATGCCGCGGTCTCTGCCTCTCCCCNTCCTCTTTTCTTTTTCTCGTGCAGCGCGACGCAGCTTGGCCTGCATATCTAACCTCCGGCCGCATCGGAGAAGTGATCTCTACGCGGACGTCTTCAGCGCATGGTCCTTCCCACGCCCCGTCCTCGCGATGGAGACGTCCTGATCAGCCCAGGCGCCCTTCTCAGCCGAGAGTCCAATCCCTGATCCGAGTCTCATACACTTCCTTCCGGGCTACACGGCCACCGCTCGACCAAGGCACGCCCTCTGCTTCTTTCGGTTTTCCGGTGTCCATCCACAATCCAACATATCGAGTCCTCCATCCTGACTCTCGCTGCGCACGCGTGCCGCATTCCTTGCTTATCCTGTACGTACATCTCCTCCCAATCCGCGCCCGCATCCTTACCGGCGATACGCGCAACCACCACCCGTGCACCACGCTCTCAATTTTCCGTCGCCCTGCGCGCACTAGAAGGTACCAACTGTCATATCGACGTGGTGTTGTACCGTAGCGTCTGACACCGCTCCTCCTTCGCCTGTGGCACCTCGCCCCACGTGTCGCATCATCTTTTACCGCGGCGGCTGGCCTTGTCCGGTTTAGTGAACACCTCAACTCGGCACCGCCTCTCGCTACTCCCCTGGCTGCTGTACACACTCCGTGCTGGTTCCATGGCAGCAGGCCCACCACGAGTACTATCTAGTCGTGTCAGGCAGTGCAGCTCATTCTGGGCATCCTTGTACTCTACCGCACCGCTAACTTTGATGTCGAGTCTACAGCCACCACCACAACTCACTTGCAGTCAAACATGACCTCGCCGAGCGTGCGTACGCAGCGACAGGCGGTTGGCACAGATTGTCGACCTGGATCAAAAACAAGGACTGCTTGCGTGTGTCCAGTGACCCTGCCCATGGGAAGCATCACAGCGGCGGCTCGCATTGCACTATCACTCTGTCGTCTTCGGCGTAGTGTACGTCCGGACGGCTCGCCGCTGTGGTCCACCTTTGACCCATCACCCTTCCCCCATCGCTTCGCGCCCTGGGGTGCTGGCGGCTCACCGCGTCCAGTACGGTCGGCTGCGGATTTCTCGAACCGGTACGAACCTGAAGGCGCCACGCTCGCGGTCGGGCTCAACTCCGCACGTTGGACAGGCCTTGCACTGTGGCGACTCTGGGCGGCAGGGCCGCTCCGACGATCGTCTTCTCAAGTTCTTTCTCGGTGTCTCCGCCCGCCAGCGCCAGGCTGGATGCCGCTAAGCCAGCCTAGCTCCCAGCTATCGAAGAACCCTGTCCTAGTGACGCAACAGAGCCCGAGCGCGACGACCAGACGCGTTTCCCCCTGCTTCAGCACCACACACACCATCTTCGCCCGCATGCTGGACTGGAGCGGAGTGTATATCGCCGGACGACGGACTCAGGTCTCGTGTTCTCCAGCACGCTGGCTCACCCCTCGCTCGGTCCTCGTTGTGACGGCAATATACGCTTCATCGCCACCGCAGACGCCAGGGCTCAACGCGGTTCCCCCGCCGCATTTTCCAATTGCCCCCGACGTTTGGGGTACCCGATGTTCCGCCGCGTCCATCATCAACATTCCAAGAAGCTTTGGTCACTCAGCCTTGTCAACTCTTGTCAACCTGCTCTGCTAGTCCGTCGATTGATGCGCATTGCGCATACCTGTACGCTGACAGAAGGACACGCACGCTGCGTCTTCCTTGGGTCTGCGTGCGTCGTCGCAGTGGATGACTCAGGCTCGGAACGAAATGTGGTTTCGATTCGAGAACCGTTGAAGGTGCGGCGCGGCGTGGCGCGCGCTGCGGATATAGCACCTTTGCTCTTCGACAAAGCCGCCCATGAGAAGGGGTGTGGTGGATACGACGAGACATCGTATTGCTTTCCGGAGAGACCTCCTCCCGGACTCCCCGCGATGCCGTCCACGTCCCGCCTGGCCTNCCCCCCGCCCGAGAGGACGTGTGTGGGTGCTTCATCATCAACATCATCAACATCAACATTATTATTATCGCGATATCGCACTACTCCATCACGCAGCACGCCCAGGTACGATACCGGCCTTCTGCTTCTGCCTCAGCGCGGCTGCTGAAGACCGGTGGATGCCTCTGCAATGTCGATGCGCTTGTTTTTTTTTCGTGGCCCGCTGTGAGCTCCCGTGCCACTTGTACGCTATTTGTGGAAGTGTCATGCGGGGCAGGCGGCCGTCGATATCGAGAAGTCTTGCGACCCACTTGCGAGCGCGTGTGGCGTTACTGGCTAATCCTCTGCAGCAGACCTACCTACATCCGAGGGCATAATTATCACATATCAGGCTATGGCTCTAACGTTGTCCACAGAGCGAACGTCTCTATGGCCGCCGCCATGCAAGTCCAACGCACGCCATATTCACTGTATGCCTTCAACGCTCCATCCACACAACGACACCTCGTCCATTCACGCGGTACACAAGTATGTAGTAGGCTCGAGAGGTGCGTTATCTCCCTATGGAAGGTGCAGCGCAATCGGACGGTAGGTTCCAGCGAGCATAAGCTATACATATAGAGTTATTTGCAAATGCGACGCTTCAACGTTAACGTCCACGATCAGAGATACGTTCCGCGAGATCGCCCCGCGTAGGCATCGGTACTACGCAGTAAGTAGTGGGCGCATAGTACATACCGGTACAGTATGTACTTGGCCCTGCGGAGTGCGCATGCCGCTATGTGGTGTAGGGTAACTTGTAACTTGAGAAGGACACAGCTATGGTAACCACGTGTACTGTCGCCGCCGTAGGTTGCGAGAGGCAGTGTTGTACGGTCGTGCGGCCTGGTCGTGTGGTCGCATGGACGACCTTGCGACTAGTCGTGCGACCGACATGCCGACCATGAAACAGCCCGACTTTACCCACGCCCCAATGCGACCCGGATATGTTCGGACCGGCCGGGGGCGCCCAACGGTTATCTCTCCGAGTCTACCTCGGGACGTGTGCCCTTAGCAGCTTGCCCTACGACCACGAGCCACTCTTGCTCGTGTATCCTGATGGAACGTGTCAGTAGCCACTGGTATCGATGTAGAGTAGCCTCTAGATGCGGAATGCGAGCTTTGTTAGCACTCACCTTCACCTCACCTTCCCCGCCCTCCAATTTCCCTGCCAATGCCGCCCGACCCGCCTCAAAGATACAACGGCGCGAAGAAGTCCTGGTGGAGAACCCACTTTCACGACCACCCCGGGCATGCCTCGAGGTCCCAGGACTCGGAGCTTTCCGGCCAGAAGACGAAGGTTTACTGCATAGAATGCATGAACGCCAACATCGCCGAGATCCAGAAGCAGGATGAAGCGGAAGTAGGACGCAATGAACGTGGGTCCGTTCGAACGGTGGATTCGATTGTTGCATACCGTATGTGAATTCCAGATATGCTCGCGCCGCCCAACTGATCCGCCGCACAGTGTGGACCCTGAACATGCAGAAGGAGAAGAATCGGGGTTATCTCAGTAGTCGAAGCACAACCCTGCTGGTTCATCTCAAGCACTGCACCCACCAGCCCCCTGACGTCCATGAACGGGCAAAGCAGGAATCCGGCGCACGCAATCAGAAAGCTCGCGACCAATATCCAGACCCAAATAATCTGACCGGCCCTGACCAGAGCGTCTTCACTGCGACCCCTCTCGACGATCTCGCTTCCGATATTCAAATGGCACCACAAGGGTCCTACCAACCTGTCCCGTCGTATGCTGGTGGGGAGCATCTCCAAACCCCTGGCGCTGGTCCGTCAGGGTTGCAACACACGCCCCCCGGTACAGCCCCTTCGTTAACCCCCTTATCTGTGAACTTTGCAAACCCGGGCCGGTGGATGTACTCACCACAAGCATCTCCTAGCCCTGTCTCTGCAAGTCGTGCACCGAGCCCATGGTCACGACCCGCGTCCTCTTCTGCAAGTCCAGCTCCTTCTAGCTCTGCGCAACTGCCACCCCAGGACCACCCGTTTGGTCCCTCTGGACACCCGCAGGCTGGCCTAGTGCGAAGATCGAGCAGCAACCTTCGAAACGAACGTTCAGCAAGTCGTCTTCGCCCTTATCCCTCCCCGTATTCTACTGCACCTCCCTGGTCAGCTGAGCGCCAACATCGGTTTGAATCTTTGGTCGCCCGGCTTACAGCATCTGCGAACCTTCCACTTTCTTGGGTTCAGAACCCCGCGTGGCTGTCGATCTGCGACGAGTTCATCTCTCCCGCAAAGCCGCCCTCTCGCCGTGTCCTAACCTCACGCCTTCTCCGGGATGAGGTCAAGTTCTTCCGCGGCCAGGCGATTACACGGACGGAAGGAGCTGAGGCTACTGTACAAGGTGACGGATGGACGGGGATCAACAATCATCACCTCGTCGCGTTTATGATGACGGCCAAGCGTGAGGTACGTCCGGGCCATCTAGTTGAAGTACTCCCGACTGACACTACCTCTGTTAGGTTCACACAATACGGGTCATCGACACATCTGATGAGCGCAAGACGGCTGCGAACTTCTTGAAGCATATCGAGGATACACTCAAGACCCTTGGAGACGTCTGGAAGGTTGTAATTGTTGCGTTCACATCGGACGCAGCTGGAGAATCCCGTGCAGCGCGCCTCGCCCTCCTTGCAAAGTATCCCCACCTAATTGTATTAGATTGTTATGCGCATCAGGTATTCATTCGCTCCGGTGGGATTTATTGCGATTTTTAATATTCTATCTCCGCAGATCAATCTCATCGTCGGGGACTACCTCAAAAGCAAGAGTGCCCTACTGAAGTTCACTGACAACGCCGAGGAGCTAATCACATGGTTACGGATGCGTACATTCGCTCTTGCTCGCTTACGTGCTGTCCAAGCTGAGCATGGCAAGACAGCGGTCACCGTGATTCGAGCAGTCAAAACTCGATGGACGTCCCACTACCTTGCGATCAAGCGGCTCCTAGAGCTTCAATCAGCACTCAAAACGATCCTTGCGGAGGACGAACTCCGTGGTGTCTCAACATTCATGGCTGGCCTCAAGAAGAAGGAGTCGAAGATTAAGGCAAGACGCATGATCGCTCTTATGCAAGATGGCACGTTCTGGCATTCATTGAACCGGTCAGTTCGCTACGTGAATACACTGTTGCTGCAAGCCATGTGTTGCTGACCTTCTGTTATTCACAGCATCAAGCTCCATCTCGAACCGCTTGCCATCGCTGCGAATGTGGCTCAGGCATCCAATGCACGCCTCGACCAAGTGCTCCTCATTTTTGGGTTCCTCTACCACCGCTTCTCTAGTCTCCCTCTTGACGTCCACGACGAGGTCGCTGTGAATGCTGTGCTCAAGTCCATCGAGCTGCGTTGGTCTAAAGCAGACCAAGTTGTTTTTATTGCAGCGGTCATACTTAACCCCATGTACAAGCTCCAGCCATTTGCAGATCTCCCGGAATTCAGTGAGATCGAGCTCGAGATGCTACTGAGCAGACTATGGAAGCGATTCTTCCAGTCCGACGCACCTGTCGACTTGAAGAAGGACATACAAGACTATTTTCGGCGACAAGGGCGGTTTCAACATCTTGACGCTTATGTGGAGCGATGGGTCGAGACCGCTAGATCTGAGGTACGTCTAGCTATCACTAACTAACAACGGCATCCTATACTCACATATAGCAGAGGACTGCGGTCGATCCACTCGACATTTGGAAGGGAAGTAGCAGCCCTGACAAGCCCATGCGACCGCTCGCGATCCTCGCACACCGTCTCCTCTCTGTTTGCGCCAACTCAGCTTCATGTGAACGTCTCTTCAGTGTCTTCGGACAACTGCTGACACGTCTTCGGAATCGCATGAGCGCGACGACACTTACAACACTGGCAGAACTGAAGATGCATCTCCGCGACGAGTACGTTCGTACCCACGATGTGAAGGAACGCCTGAAGCGGCACTGTGGCAAACCAGCTGCTGAAGCTTCGTCAGTCCCTCCGCCAGCTGTGGCTGCGCCGACGGCCACCACCTCCGAGTCCAACCCTAGCCCCAGCATGACCGCGGACTCACCAACACCTGCTTCAGACTCAGATGAAGAATTAGACGACATCCTTGCTTACTCCTTTGATTCAACCACTAGCAGCTCACCAACTGGCGGCCTTCATGCTATTGCTGTAGCCCTCGCTGATGCAGACCGCGATGACACGGATCCCGTTGATTTGCGCCCATCCGCCGCCTACCGTGTTGCCAACGGCCTCGAGCAGCCGTTCAAGAAAACGATCGCTTCGCTATTCAACTTCAACTCGACGCACTGGGTGCAGCATATTGCAGGCTTTGCGAGCCTTGGCCTTGACGAGGAGCTCGAGCTCTACGAACTGCTCGACTATGACGCCGTTGGAGAAGTGGTCGACGAGGGTAATGAGAACGTGGATGGGCTGGATGGGGACCTCGGACTGGATGAGATGACACTCGATGTTATGCAATCATGATTTTCATTTGAACTGAATGTGATCTGCAGCTCTATACGGCCTCATAACCGGTGGTCGCGTTCAGTATGGAGGCGTAGGTCGCGGCACTAAGCGCCTGAGGGACCCGACTTTGCCATATCGGGCAAAGTCATGGTCGCATTTCCGACCATATGTCCGGACATCCCGACTATATGTCGGTCGCACGACTGGTCGCGCGACCGGTACAACACTGGCGAGAGGCCAGTGACCAGTGCACACACTTGCCTCGGCTGGAGTAACGTCGGGCTTGCTCGATGCTGACAGTGCCCGAGCTCGAGTCAACAACTGACTCAGCAGTGTCAGCACTCGCGAACCGCGATCGGAGTGCCTCGAGGGTTGGCGCATCATGCCGGGAGGCGGGAACCTCGAGTCTCGGGACCTATACCGGTAACCGTGCACGCGGCGTACAAGACCAGTCGTCATGCTAGATCTCCGCACGGCTCGAGGTGCATCGACAACAGCGGAACGATCGTAAGCACTGTACAGCGTACAGCACGGTGCATGTATGATGATGGCGCACCCGCGGACCGCGTGCCAGCCCGCCAGGGCCCTGGCAGAGGGCGGGTCGGCTGAGCTCAGAGCTGCGATGCGATCGTGCCTCCGCCCGCCGTCGGAGATCCCACGCGCCGCGTCGCGTCGGTCGCGTCCGTTGCGTCGGTCGTGTCGGGCATTCGCCGCTTTGGGGGCGGTCACGTCGGGCGTCGGGAGTCGGGCGTCGGTAGAGCGGCGAAGTGGCAAGGTGGCTGGAAGGCGGTGGTAGTTCGGAGTCAACTTCGGACGTCCAGCAAGCGATAGCTGCGCATGTCCCATATTATCGAGCAGCGAGCACTGAAGCGTGCGGGCTGTCCTCTGCCGACGATGCCATGCATCCCCGCCTTCGTTGGCACTGGCACCGCGGTACTCCGCCGCCGCCCGAGTAGTATCCAGCCAGTATACCGCGCATCTTGAGTCCTGCCCACGGTGATATGGGAGTCAGTCCACGGATCAAGGGGTGGGTGCTACTGTACATGAGCGGTACAGTAGTCTTCCTTCCAAACGACGAGCCATGAANCGTTATTGAACGTTGACGCCGCCCGTACGTTCAAGTTAGCGCCAGGTACACTCCGCCACAACGCGGGCGCTGGGCGGTGCACCACGCAAGCCGTTGCACGCCTGCCCTAGAGCTCGTGTTCGTGCAGCCTCAGACAGTCCGACGATCGCCCTAGCCGTCGTTCGCCGGGCGCGCGGACGAGCGAGGTGGGTGCGCGGAACGAGAGTGGGACAAGTGACTGTGCCACCGCGCGTCATCTGGAGAGTGGACCCTGGGCGTAGGACCCCGGAGCTTGGGACGATGGAGAAGGCCTGCGAGTGATGAGGGATCATAAGTAATGATACAAGGTGCGCGTTGCGTGATGACCAGCCACCCGAAAAGCACGCGTCTGCATTGTGCAGGCTGCCTGAACGACCAGCTTGTGCCAGTGATCGATGTCCGAGCGCCGACCTGTACCCGAGGAGTGCTATGCATCATTTTGAGCTAGCCCTATAGCTTGTAGGTCGAAGATGGGATATGTAGAGTATGTAGTGATGTTGAGATTTGACATGTGTGAGCTAAAAGTAGTGGCCGACGTACGGCATTGATTGGATCTTACAGAGAGTCGGGGCAAGTACGTTGCGGTTGCGGCGCACGACGCGCGTCTCACTGAACCGAAACCTGCATTGGACCCACAACGTCATATAGACGCCCGCTGTACCGCAGCCTTCCCAGTGCCGTGAATTATCCACTCGCTTTCCCTCAGCCGCGCCGCACCGCGCTGCACGCATTATACATGAACACGATTACGGCGCGACTCTATGAATCGAAGCGCGCAGTACGGCACCCGCATACGTGATGCCAGTGCTGCAGACTGAGAACTTGCGGGGATGGCTCGCCCGGCGTCGCATGGGTATGCTTCGCGAAGCTGCCATCGGACGAGCGCTGTGCGAGCCCGGCGGCGAGCTGCGACTTCGTCGGCATTGACCCGCAAACGACTGCGGTGTACCAACAGGTATGTCGCTGATCCGCAGTCTAGGTGTGTGAGCCGCTCCAATGTCCAGCACGTCGAGGCGTTGCCTAGCCGCTCTGCTAGACCGGCGACAGTTTTTCTGAACCCTCCAGCCGCATAGAAGCGTCTGTCTCCGTTGGCCAAAGGACGGACCGTGCTACCTCTCGCGCTCCGCTTGAAGTCCGACGCTCATCACTGCAGTGTGAGCGGCCGTCCGAAACCATGCAGTGAAGATTAATGCAGAGCGCGTCCATACCATTAGCCGTAACGTATCTATCGTACAAGGAAGAGCTCTAGGAAGCCGATGCAACCCCCAACAACGGCCAAGCGCGCTGGTGAGCGCGCCCACTGCAACGCCCTCTCGGTAGCTCGGATCAAGCGATCAGCCACGCACCTCCGACTCCGCGACCCAGTAGTCAGCATGCGTGCGACCCGGTCAACCCTTCGCGCCTGCGGTCCTCGCCTCCTTGCGCGCCGTGGCGAGGTCCTTGTCGCGTTTTGCGAAGAGCTTATGACGCGGGGCGGCCTCTCGGGCGAGCTTCTTGTTCGCGGACTTGTTCTGCTCGACGTACGACATGTGCTGCGCACCGCTGAGCGCTGTGAGCGAACCCGTCGTCCGCTGCACCGCGGGCATCTTCGAGGGCATGCCGAAGTCCTTCGAGGTGATTGTGCCAGCGAGGTCACCCTCCCCGGCGCGTACGTCCGTACCGAGGTCCGCCTCGCTCTCGTTGGCGAGGAGAACAGAGGAAAGGAGCTCGATCTGCTCGTCCCTCGACTTGTAAACCAGCCCAGGTAGGTCCTCCAAGCCATCCAAATGCGTGATGACCTTGAACGCGTAACCCTGGTCGATAAGGAACTGTTGGCGCTTCGTACTGTAGAACATTTCCTGCGTGTCCTTCGACACGAGGGAGTAGAAGAACGCGTTGAAGCCCTCGTCGTTACGCCGCTTCGCACGCAGGATGCGCCCTACGACGCGCTCATGGTCAGCCGATACCGTACAATGATGATCGAGCGCCCACCGGCATGTTAAACGTACCTAATCGCTGTGCTTCTTGCCGCCGTGACCCAAAGTGCGAGGAGATTTGGATGAGGCACGTCGCCTCGGGCAAGTCGATCGAGGTATCTCCGACCTACATCATCGCAGAGGTGAGCATGGCAGAAGCGCCAGAGGATTGGGGGTACGTGCCTTGGACAAGAAGATTGTGTTGACCTCAGGGCTGTGCTGGAACCATTGCAGAATGCGCATCCGTTCGGTCTGACCCGTTCCACCATGGATGTACAGCTTCCCAAGCTTCTTTGCATACGCCTGCGCAGATGGCAGATGCGTAAAACGATTGTCAGTCGATCGGTGAAATCGTGCATAGTACGGTTATTCCTCAAACTCACCTCAAGTGCATACACGTTGTCAGAGAAGACAATGATTTTGTCCCCGCGATCCTCATGGTATTTGATCAAGAATTGACACGCTTGGAATTTTCGGGGGTTCATGCAGTAAAGCAGCATGCGCTTGCGCGACTGCTCCCGCAAGTACTCCCGGTAAAACTCGGGCGTCATGGGGCACCATACCTCGGCGCACTGGAGAAAAGGTGAAGCGCAACGCAATTGCAAATAAATGCCTTTGTACCTACCTGAACGTTAGCGATGTGACCCTTGGCGGCGAGGTCCATCCAGTTTGCCTCATACAGCTTGGGCCCGATCATGTAGTTGAGGTCCGCGATCTTGTCATCCTCTCGGACGAGCGTAGCTACATACTGTCAATAAATCTCAACAACAATTCTTGCGGTCAACAGAACGTTACCTGTGAGACCCAACTTCGCATGTGCCTTGATCGTCGTGACGACTCGACGGAACATGGCGGCCGGCACGACATGGACTTCGTCTAGAAGGATGAAGCCCCATTCACGAGATGTCAGGAAATCCATCATCTTCTTTGACTCGTGCGAACGGTTGTGTGTGTTGGCAACCATGGAATACGTCGACACGACRATACCACTCTCTCCAGCGAACTGCAACGCCGTTAGCWACTAGCATCTCAACAGAGGCGGCATCTCGACTAACCTTCTCCTTTTGATCGGCGGTGAAGACAGCGATTTGCTTGTCTGTAACGTTCGACCATTGTATGAACTGCTGCCGCCATTGCATCACAGACACCCTGAGGGTTACAGGATTAGCATGGTGCTCGCGGAACGATCCGGGTTTCTGCTTACGAGGACGTGCAAAGGACGAGACACGACTTCTTGATGGTGCACGCAGCCGTAATCCCCACGAGGGTCTTACCCGCACCACAAGGCAGGACAATGATGCCTGAGCGCGCACGCCTACAAGCGGGTTAGGAGGGAAAGAATACGGCGGCCGAGTCGTCATGGGGCTTACCCGTTACCGAACATCTTGCTGAGACTCGTCTCTTGGTACGGTCGGATGACTGTRGACGGTTTCAAGTCGATGTCCAAGTTGGCATTCACTGTATCGTTGCGGAAGTCATACTCCTCCAGCATGGGGTATTCAAGTTCATTACATCGCTTCTTGACATCCTGCACAAGAGCCGGTCAGTGACTGCACAGACGTACAYAATGGTTGACGTACATCAATCTTGGCGTCGTCAATCTCGAACGCATGCACATTATCATCGTCCTCTTCGACCTCGTCTGTCCTTTNATGAGTTGCATAGCGTATGCTGTGTGTTGAGCCAACGTACCGTTCTCCACACCAACAACGGACGTGAACAGCTCCGCGTCAGTCTTYGACCCATTCTTGCCATTCGCAGTATCGTCTTTCTTCTTCTCGCCCTCTTTGGTACCCGGAATCACTAGATTTCCTTTGACAGGTGCTTTGGAGGTAGTGAACGTGGCGGCTCGTATACTGTTATCCGTGGGTGCGGAGTGAACACGCGCTTCTCGGATTATCTTGTCCTTTAACAAGATTTGCAGCGTTTCGGGGTGGCTGGACTCGACATAGTACTTGTTATGTTTCAGGACGAGCTTCACTTTGCCATACGACAATGTACGCTCGCGGATGAAGTCAACTATACTGTCGGGTACCGGGACCTATCATGGGTTAGTATGATGTCGCATGCCTATAGAGCCTACCTACCTTGGACAGGCGATTCAAGACCTTGAGTACTTTCCGTCAGTAACTTAACCATGCAACGATACACGGAGGACAGACTTCTATTATATCCTCCGTCTGCAAGCCGACAGATACGGCGGCGTAGAGCGAGTACGAAGTGAGCTTGTATTCGTGGATGAAGGCGGGTCTGGGACACCATTGTAGCCGAGTAACTACTGCTAGTAAGGCAACATGCATACCTGCTAACAGGCTCAGAGATGGCTACCAAGAAATCCTGCGCCTGTTCCGCGATGGGCGAGAACGCTTCAAGGATTATATGGCCATCCTCCGGGCTGATCCAGATTGGACGCGAAGCGTGGTCAGGTTTGAGATGAAGCCAGGAAAAGTCCTGCTCCTGGAAGATATGGGATACRAGAGCGTCCTGTTGTCTCCTGTGCGCACTCAAACTCGACCCTTCTTGACCATCCTCCTTCTCCCTCGTCTGTCGTGCTTCAGCAAGCTTGCGGGTCAGTGCGCTGAAGTTGATCTTTGTGCCGCGAGCAGCAGCGGGAGTATCTGGGGGTGACTCTATCTCAACAGCTTCAAGGTTGTCTACGTCGACGTAGTCTTCATCATCTTTGCCCCTCCTAGATTTCTTGGAGGGGAATGAAGAATCCAAGGCACCTACATGATCATTGTGGTAAGTAGTCGGATATGTCTATATCGCGCAGGAAACGTACCTTCCGCCGCCCGTTTGCTCATCCCTACGACCTCTCTCAAGTTCTATGCGTCTAAACCTTGCTCTCAGTGACAGAGAACGAGGTGTGTTAGATAGCTAGTGGCAGTCTAGTGGTGGTCGATGCAAGAGAGCTGAGTGAATGGCCTTGTCTCATCCGCCACAGTGTATCTTACCAAATTAGTCAGCTTTGAGTCGGAGTCCCAAATGATGGCGGCCCTTGCCCACCAGACTCAGCGCTTCTTGACTGCATCCTCCATCCTCTCATTGCCCAAATCCCGCAGCACAAACGTTGCAAAATGTGGAGACCAGCAACTCGTGAAGTTACGGGGACAAACGACAGTATGTTGCTGCTTTTCTGAATTTTGGGAGTATGTTGCTAATTTGCGCAGCGCCCCTGGGCAACCGTCGCAGGTTCGGGCCCGCACCCGTTGAAGAATCTGNCCCCCCCTCAGCTCGCCCAACCCTCGCCCTCTGCTTATCCTCGTCCCCAACCTCAAAATGATCGCGAAGGCTCAAGATCTGACCGCGGAGATACGCCTACATCCAATGGCGCAGGTAAGTCATTGGTCTCTTGCATAGGCTCACCACCACGCTCTCTTCGTATCCGCTGCAGGCAGGCTCCGCCGCTACGCGCTACCTGTCTATCATCTATGTTGTGTGCACTGACTGAAGATGTGATTCACTAACCACGGTTGCTTACAATTACACCAGCTAATGACCCTAATGCCCCGCGGAAGCGTCGCAGCCGTTGGGGTGAAGCAAAGACCGAAATTCCCGGTCTACCCACAGCTATCAACGCGAACGGTGTCTCACAGGCTCATCTCGACAACTATGCTATCCATCTCAGGTTGGAAGAGATCAACCGCAAGCTCCGCATGAACGACTTCATCCCCCCGGAGCGCGAACGGTGAGCACGGCAATGTCTGACATTGTGCATACATATTGAGACATCATTCGACAGCTCTCCGTCCCCTCCTCCCACGTATGATGCTCATGGTCGTCGTACTAACACTCGTGAAGTTCGCTACCGTAAGAAGCTTGAAGAAGAGCGCATTAGACTTGTCGATCGCGCCATGAAGAACGACCCTAACTTCCGTCCTCCCGTGGAATATCATCAGATGAAGCGTTCTCAGCGCCCTTCTGAGAAGGTGTACATCCCCGTCAAAGAGTTTCCGGAGATCAACTTCTTCGGTCTCCTCGTCGGGCCTCGTGGTAACAGTCTGAAGAAGATGGAGAGGGAGAGCGGTGCTAAGATCAGCATCCGTGGCAAGGGCAGTGTAAAAGAGGGCAAGGCTAGACCAGAACAGTATGCTGAGGATGCCGAAGAAGATCTTCACTGTCTTGTTACTGCTGACTCAGAGGAGAAGGTGGCGGCTTGCGTTAAGATGATCAACAAGGTCATCGAAACAGTGAGTGATTTCCATTTCATTAATTGAACATGCACGAACATTTGGACAGGCGGCCTCTACCCCGGAGGGACAGAACGACCACAAACGGAACCAGCTCCGTGAGCTTGCCGCCCTCAACGGTACTCTTCGAGACGACGAAAACCAGATCTGCCAAAACTGTGGTGGTGTCGGTCACCGGAAGTACGACTGTCCTGAGCAGCGTAACTTCACAGCGAACATCATCTGTCGTGTTTGCGGCAGCGCCGGTCATATGGCTCGTGACTGTACTGTCAACAGGGACCCGAATGCGGCGCACGCTGCTGCTAACAATAACATGATGAAGGGCGGCTTTGACTCGGAGTACGCCAGCCTCATGGCGGAACTTGGGGAAACCGGGAAGGGCCCAGGAGGAGATGGAGGAAGGCTCCCTTGGACAGGATCGGCAGGACACGACATCACGGCAGGAGGCTCGAACATTCCCCCCTTGGCGGCGTCCCGAGGTCTGGCAGAGCGCTCCTCCACCTAACCCTCAAGGCGGCTACCGACCTCCTCAAGGTTCGTACGGTGGCTACGGCTCTGCTCCAGGCGGTTACGGCGGCGCTGGTGGTGCTGCTCCCGCTTGGAATGGCCAGTCGGGCTACGGCCAAGGCTCCGGCTACTACCCCCAGTCGCAAGACTACAGCGCCGGCTACGCCCAGTACTACCAAAACCAGTATTCTCAGCAGCAGGTCAGCGCGCCATCGCACTAATGATTCAGACGGTTCCTCCTTGCGCTTCACTTGGATCTGTCTCGACGGTCTACACAGTATCACGGCTCGCTCGCAGCTTCTTCGATCCCGCTTCCTCTCACCGTGGTACTCCCCTAACAACGGTTGTCGTTCATCGCCTGAACGGGTTTGTACTCATCGCATCCCTTCCTGACCTCCAGTAGCTCGCGCGCTTTACCTTCAGCTTATGGTGTATCACCCACTTACGTTTCCCTTAATTATCGTGTTGTATCCGAGAAAAGAACAATGATCAGCATAATTGACTGAGAGCAGATTAAGTACTGGAGGCCGGGCTCAAGATGCCAAAAGTCCGTCATGAAGTGACTATGTTGCTCTTATTCTTCTTCCGCTTGCGTTTCGTTGGCGGTGGTCTTGTCTGCGAGTCGTCCTCACTTCCTCTGTCCTTTCTTTTGGATGTGCCCGCTGAACTTTCCGCGACGTCCTCGTCTCTCACGAACAAGCTGACGAAGAAGCCGTTCGTCGCATCTTCTCCAGGTGAGCATCGAACCACCGATTCTGCATCGTCTACGAGGACGCGTCAGGTTAGTTAAGCACCCCAAACGCATCTGTACTCACCAGGGTTGTCCATCTCTTCCGGTATGCCTCTGCGATGCCATGTCGGTAGCACTTCCTCTCTTCGTCCCAGACGAAAGCGGCCTTTTATAGCTTCCTCCGTCTTGATAGCTTCCCGGACAACGTGCTCGTTTTCGATGGCATGTACGCTGCACGTAGAGTACACTATCCGCTGCACAGATGGAACTGATGGAGGTTCAGCATAGGCCAGATGGTCGAAACAGTCTAAAAGCTCAAGCCTCACATGTCATTGCATGGCGGATCATCTTCAGTTGAAAGGCCGCCAATTTGTTCAGCCGTTCTGAATCAACTTCGTTCTCTTGCTCTGGTAGACAGCAGGGTCGTGAATCACTCTCAAATCTCTGCGATGCCGAATGGGCAGCCTCACCGTTGTCGAGAAGGTGATCCAGTCGATTGACAATACCGGAACCGCTGCATGAAGGGTCGAGTAAACTAAAATACTTGTAAGTCCCCATCATCGCAGAACGACAACGAAACTCACATATGCGTGACACCGCGGAACTTCTCCTCATTAGGGGATATTGTCAAGAAATCAGCGTTGACAGCTTCAACGTTGTTGCAGTGCGCCTTCGACAGCATGTTCTTGAGGGTAGAGTAGCGCTTGCGATCGCGCTCGAATGCGAAGAGCTAGACCCCAGCATCAGCAATTGAGTCCAACGCAAGCAATCGGGGCAGCGTACCTTTCCCTTGTTCTGCATGATCGCGCACAGGTGTGACGTCTTGTTACCTGGCGCTGCAGTTGCGTCGATTACTACGGCATCGTCGCGAGTGGGAGGGGCGAGGATGTATGCAGGAAAACACGACGCCTTATCTTGCAGGATAATCTTGCCTGACAAGTAAAGCGGATCATCGGTGAAACGCGCGCTAGGATGGAAGGCGAAGAGGTCCGGTATATGATCGTCCTGCTTGAATGCCTTGCTAGAGAAGAACGTATGAACAAATGCTACAAATGACGACGCCGGACCAGATACCTTGACGTTAACGGATCTCCTACTTGGTAACCCTGCGCCTGGAAGGTCGCAAGTGCGTCTTTTGTCGACCAGCAGGTTCTGTTGACCCTGATGTATCGTGGTATCGCCGCTACGGACAGAAGTGAGGATATCGTTAGGTGAATTGGACATGACCGTACCAGCTCTGGCGTCGTCGGTCTGAGCAAGTTCGCTGTTCGACTTTACACCTCGCTTCACCTTGAGTCTTGTGAACTCGCTTTGAAGTCTTGTCCGATGTCGGAGAACAGCCTGTTTGATCGGGCCCTCCCCAGCTTGAATTCCGCCGGCAAGGAGGAGGTCATGTACTAGCACTAGGGCGAGATTGCGAGAGGTGATTTTCTTCTCTTGCTTCAACAGCTGAGCGGTATCGATCACTTCATTCAGTACCTGCTTGTCTGGCGGACCCGGCATAGTCGATAGTCATTCAGCTTCGGATTCCAGGGGCAGATTGAATGCCATGTTCTCACATTTCAGGGTCTCTATGACGAGTGCAGCAGTCCGCTTCCTGTTCTTCTCAGCAACAGACGCGATGATGCCCTTGATGGAGCCTTTCTTTGCATCCAGCTTATCAAGGACATTGGTTGCTTCGAAGTAGAAATTCATAAAGATAGTGTGCTACGACAGAACATGAGCTCTATGTCTCCAATGCAAGGTGCAACGAGACGTGCAACAGGTATGACGCCTGACAGCCTCTGATACCACCGCCGACTGATTGCGCACGACGCCAGACGTTTACAAGGGATCTGGAGAATACGTCAGCGTCACGGTTCACCAGAGACTTCATGAGGTGCAGAGGATCAGTAAAAATGTTTCGTCAAGCATGGGAGAATACCCATTCCGACAATGTAGATAAGTATGTATGAAGCATCATTTGTTCCAGCAATTCGTTGAGAGAAGATGCTCACCTCGTAGCTATAGCAGACGTGCTCAACGGAGAGAAAGAGGACCCGGCGAAGAACAGAAGAAGGAAGCAAGACGCGAAATTTGATGTAGACGCCCAAAACGACGCGCTTTATACGCGCGTATGGGCGCTAATGCGCGGCAGCTTACACTCGCGCGTCCTGAGCTGTGGCAGATTCTGCAGCTCTTGTCTCTTCCCGTCATCTACTCTTCTCTCGTTCGTGCCAGCGCATACGTATAAAGTGCGTATTTTCAGTGTAACCTTTCTGAGTGCAACGGCTCACTTTGCTCAGTGCCGGTCGAAAGAGAACTATACGACCTTCTCGGCGTCCAGCCTGATGCCACCGCAGGTCAGGCCGCCGCATACCTTCTCGCGTTTCAGGACGCTGACGGCTGAGTGTCGCATAGATGAGATCAAGAAGGCGTACAGGAAGAAGGTGCGTACGGTACTCTGCGGAGACTTCTCCTGCGACTAACATCGATTTGACAGGCGAGAGAACACCATCCAGTATGTAGGCCCGTCGCCACCACAGTATCAGTTCTAACGTCCGTTCGCTTCTTTTCAGGACAAGGCAACTCACATTCACCTACTACATGCGATTGCCCCCCTGCTCACTGTTCCCTCTAGAACCCTGATGACCCCACAGCGCACCAGAGATTCCAAGAGATGGCCGCTGCGTGAGTTCCGCGCGTGTATGTTTGATGTCATTGTAGACTAACCACCGTCCTCAGCTATGAAATTCTTAGCTCCGTAGAATCTAGGGAGGCATACGACACGTTTGGTATGGAAGGCATGTCCCGTGGCGGCGCAAGTGGCCCAGGATTCGGCGGTATGGGGGGAATGGACCCAGCCGATATCTTCGCCGAGTTGTTTGGTGCAAGTATGGGCTTCGGATTCGATTACGGCCCATCTCGTGGTCCCAGGCGGACGAAGGGGCAAGACTCCCATATTCCGTATGAGGTCACCTTGGAAGACCTTTATAACGGGAAAACCGTCAAGATGAACATGGAGAAAGAAGTTGTTTGCGGCATTTGTAAAGGGTATGTTATATGGCCTCCGTCTGAATATTACAGTGGTAACAAACATGCCTTAGGACGGGAGCGAAGGGGAATGCTAAACCAAAACCCTGTGTCAAGTGCGAGGGGAAGGGGTGGACAAATGTCACGACATCGGTGAGAGCTATGGAACGATTCTGACGATTTCCGCCTGTAAACCCTTTGTTCTAGCTCGCGCCAGGACGGCTTGGTACGCACAGAGCTATGTGTCCAGAATGCGAAGGCGTTGGCGAGAAACTGCGGGAGAAGGATAGGTATGTCGCACTGCGTTCGGGCTGCACGAACGTACTTGAATACCCTCCTCAGGTGCAAAAAGTGCAAGGGAAACAAGACTGTGAAGGAGAAGACCCGTCAAGAGATATACATCGAGCGTGGTATGGCAGATAGGCAACGAATTGTTCTTGCAGGAGCAGGCGATGAAGAGGTAGGCTATAATTGATTGCCTCGTGATGTGCATGCGCTTAGTTGCTTTAGCCCGGCGTCCCACCTGGAGATGTCATCTTCACATTGAAGACTCGCCAGCATGAATCCTTCGAACGGTCAGGGAACGACCTACTCACGACCGTGCACATAACCCTCTCCGAAGCACTGCTTGGATTCTCTCGCATCCTCATCACTCACTTGGATGGGCGTGGAATACATGTCACCAGCCCACGAGGAAAGATCATCAAACCCGGCGATAGCATCATACTACGTGGCGAAGGTATGCCTGTGCACAAGACCCCTGACCACAAAGGAAATCTCTATGTGATGCTCGAAATCGACATGCCTGATGAAAGCTGGCTGAAGACTATCGACACGAAGGTAAGCTGTGCAATGTAAATCCATGGCAGTGTACTCACTATGAGACCGTTAGGCATTGGCAAACATCCTGCCGCCGAAAAAGCCCGAGATGGATCCAAAACCTGCTGTGGTGGACGAGGTGCCGTTTGAGGAGAGCGACATCGTCGATGTGCGTGAGACGCCTTTCAACGCTAGTTCAAGCTTCTTTGATCACGCGTCCGGTTTCCAGTTCGCCGGCGGTGACGAGGATGATTGGGAGGACGAGGAGGATGACGACGACGACGGTATGGAACCAGAATGTCGCACCCAGTAATCGTCACCGCCGTTCCCTTTGCCGTCGTATAGATTTTGGGATATCCGGGCAGTGGAGCATCATATTGGTCCGTTCTTCACTATTGTACAGCACCATCTATTCAACATATACCCCATTCAGCGTAATCTCGTGGATCTAGATCATCCTCCGCATGAGGATCTGCATCAGTCGTGTTTTGGTAGCATCTCTGAGTCGGGCATCCGAATAAAAACCGGTACGAGTACATGCACACGACATGTCTGCGTACCATCAGTATCGACGCATTTCGTGGGCGGATTAGAGTGTGTGACACTGTAAATCCTTGTGCAAGACGAAAGATGCACCCGTGTACGGTGCGTTGCTTGACCGTGAACTTGCCGAAGCCACATGTAGCACAATTGGGCCGAACGCATTGGCAGCAATGCGTGGGCGCTTGGAGGACAAGGTCCATAGTGTCCAAATAAGGCAGTCAAAGCCAAACAAAGCCAAGCGCCGGAAGGGCCGTGGTCGCGCATGGCGTTGTCCGCGCTGGTCGACCACAACCACAACACGCGACGTGCGCACCGTCTACATGCTCTTCTCCATCCTCCGCAATCTCTTCTCATCTACTGTCACCGACGAAAATTAAACACCCTCGTGCGCGCGCAGCCTCGAAAACGCGAAGTACATGTCATTCTCGAGCACACCTTTAGGTCAAGGCAGACGTCTAGATCACCACACATTCCTCAACAAGAGCAACCCCAACCGACCTCCGAATTCGCCCCCACGCCGCGCGATACCTGCATCATACGCATACGGGTACGCTTATATCTTGCTACGCGTCTGCACCGTGTGTTGATAGTGGATCAGCGCTCCCTCCCTTGCTTCGCGCTCTCCTCCCAAGCCAGACAAAGCCCCGCTGCCACCCCAACAAGACGACTCAGAGGAACCTGCCCTCGTTCGTTTTGCTCGTCTCAAACAGCGTGAGCAAGCCAACCAATCGACACAAGCACAATCATCTCGTTCCGTGGGTTCTAGTATTGCCTCTCCACATCCGGAGAAGTGGAGTGTCAAGGACACGTCCGTTAACATCGCCAGCGCGTTTCACCAGGCAGCCACCTCCTCCTTCGATACGTCCGCGGACAACAGCATGAATCCCAATGAAGCGTGGGCTTCCGGCATCCGCAAGCCCATGGTGCCCCGGAGTACTTCCGTTGAATACGAGAAGGAAACACAGTCCACCGTGAATCGTCGTCTTGCCCCTCCTCCTAGTCGATCACAAGCGAATGCGCGGGTCGTGAGGCCCGTCTCGAAATCCGCCTCGATCCATCATGTTCCTGATTCGGAAGGAGAGGAAGAGCCCCGCCAGAATGGGCGAGGCAAGACTCCCCTCGCGCAAGGTTTCGAGGCTATCAAACGCATGACGTTCTTTCTCCGAGAGCGCTCGCAAGAGCCTGAAGGCGAATCCATGTTACATGTAAACGACAGCACGCGCGACGTCTCAAGCTACGATTACTCCGCCGAGGAACGCGAATACCAGGCCACATCTCAGCTGCCTCCTTCACGCAAGACCGTAGCTGCCCATCGAAAGAACCGCATGTCCACGGACAACAAAGCCTACCGCCCTACTATGTCCGACTTGGAGGAATCCGATGAAGACTTCATAGAGGATGGAAAACGAACTAGGCGGAAGAAGGCGAAGAAGACGGGCCCTGCGGGCGGCCCACTCACTTCGCTGCCTGTCGCTGGCTATGACAAGCGGAGGAAGAAAAGGAGAGGAAGGGGGGAGAACGGTGCACCAGGCGAAGAGGAGGATGGGAGCTCAGAGGAAGAGGATCAGGTCAGCGAAGAGGTACGTGTATGAGCAACTTGAGAGGTGCTTGTGCTCATAGCACCACAGCGGTCTAGAAGGGGTGCAACACCAGTACAACGGGACCCTTCGCTAGCACGAGCATCAGTTCCGCCTGCCCGCCAGTCATCCGTTCCCCCACACTATGATTCAAGCAACGTCGATACATCCATGGACATTGAAGGACAACTTCATTCTATCCCCGAGATGGACGAAGAACCACCACTCATAGACGGCGCTGTCCCTCGCGGACCAAAAGCATCATTCTCTGTCGGCGCAGCCCTTGGCCGCTGTGTCCATGGGATCCTCAGTGTGGTTATCTGGGTGCTCAGCGCTATCTGGCGCTGTCTGTCCTGGGTTGTACATGCTATTACACGCCTCAATTTCGCACCGCTCCTGAAGACGGGTACCGTGGGGTTGACGCTCTGGGCGGCATGGTATGCGCTGAATAGTGGGCTGCTTGATCTCGGGTCGCTACCCACAATACGGCGTCCCACTGGACCATACCAACCTCCGGATATTCCCGCTGGTGATCTCAGCGCCTTGTCGGCCCGCCTACAGAATCTGGAGCGCGTCCTTGCTGGCCTATCTCTGGACGTCGAACGGTCTCGAGTCTACATCGAAGGTGATTCGAAACACCATGCAGATCTCGTAGGTCGTGTCGGCGCGCTCGAGTCTCGTGTGCAGAAGGAGAGCTCTCGCATGCAAGACGTGGAGAGCAAGTTCCGCGCGACCACYAGCGAAGGTCTCAACGCTGTCAAGAAGGAGATCGCGCAAYTATATGCRCAGGTCCAAGCGCAACGCGAGGCGGAGGCTCGGCGACCTGCCGTCGGTAGCGACGAAGAAGCTCGGGCGAAGCTCAAGGCACTCGARGAACGCGTAGGGACCGTRGAGGGTGGTGTCAAGGAGGCGTTGGAGCTTGGGAAGGGTGCCGCTAAGGCTGGAGCTGTGTCGAGCAACGTTGCACAATGGTGGRACAAGCTCGCTACTGGTAAGACCTCCGGGGTCACSATCAAGTCTTCCGACGGYCACGACGTCACTTCACTTATCAACCATCTCGTTGACGCGGCCGTTCTTCGCAACTCCAAGGACACCCTTGCACGCGTCGACTACGCCCTGTACTCTGCTGGTGCTCAGATCATTCCCTCCCTCACAAGTCTTACTGCAGAAGTCCGTCCGTCAGGCTTCCTCGGCCAGCTTGGCAGCCTCTTTACCGGCGGGTCCGGTTATGCTGTCGGGCGCCCTCCTGTCACGGCGTTACACCACGAGATTCACACTGGACACTGCTGGCCCTTCCCTGGCTCACAAGGTCAACTCGGCGTTGCGCTCGCTGCGCCGGTGTACATCACCGACGTTACGATCGATCAYGCTCCTAAGGAAGTTGTGCTGGATATGCGTTCAGCTCCGCGACAGATGGAGCTATGGGGACTTGTCGAAGGACAGGACAACCTCGCCAAGTTGCGCGAATGGAAGCTCAAGCGCGCTGCCGCACGGGAGGAAGCAGAAGAAAGGGGAGAGCYTATCCCTCCTAGYCTAGCCGAYGAAGAACCCTACCCGCGRACCTTGCCTAAGCACCCCGAATACGTTCGCGTRGCCAACTTCACCTAYGACATACACGCRCYCGAACACATCCAGACGTTCCCCGTCCGCGAAGAAATTCGTGATCTCGGAATYGACTTTGGCGTTGTCGTGCTCCTGGTCAAGTCCAACTGGGGCAAGGAGTTYACATGCCTATATCGACTACGCGTGCACGGCGAGCCCGTTGGGCAGGTTCCTCTGCCATACCCTGAAGACGAGGAGACGCCTGCGTAGGTGCTGGAATTGGAGTCTATGCCTCATCATTCCGTCTAGTCATGCCCCATGCCACCCTGGACTCGTCCATTCGTCACATCGCCACTCCGCAAGCAATCYCGCATCAGCACTCTCACCTGCATACACTCACGCTTATGACCGTTATGACCTTCCCTTTCGCTCACCTACAGCCCTACGCGTCTGTCCYCTTTAATTTGTTGACTTATGTTCCGGCMCTCCGATCGTACTACAGCTTTCTCTTTTCCTCTACGCCGGTTGGCRTATGGTTGGGTTTGGGGTCGTGTGCACATGCTTCATATCTTCCCTGGCCGCCTCACTCTCGTTCTCCCMCATTCTYCCTTTTTTCATACTTATGTCGTATCTGCTGTCTCCGTGGTCAAGTCTGCTGTGACAAGCTGTCCAATGTATCAGTACCGCTTGAGACCRATCGAACCTACTTCTTACTCCAYGTSGCTGTTSYGTCGCTCGTWGTRCNNAGCCCAAYGCATYTCCCGCCATRCTAYAAGGGAYCACGTACATTRCGATCTCCGCGNGNAGGAATGGTNNTGGAAATATCTGKGRTAACAACACGTATTCTACTTCACCACGCTCCGGGTATATGGTCACTTCCCGCACTTCCCGCACCTTGGCGYGCCGCGTTCTCTTGCTCGAGGTTCAGCTCGAGGTCCAGCTGGCGCGCCAGCTCGTTATCGCGCTCTTCCTGCTCGCGCAGCTTCCGCTGCCGCTCCTCYTCCTCCTTTTCCAGCTGCAGCGCGAGAAGACGGTCGCGCTCTTCGCGGCTCGGTCCGCGCGATGCGNNTGCGTYTGCGTCTGCGTTGGGGCCGGTCTCTGTGTTGGTGCGCYGGNCGGGTGCGGTTTGCGGGGCTTTAGGAGGGGGAGGTGGGGAGGTAGAACGCGCTGTCGATAATGACGGGTGTGAAGGCGGCGGTGCTGGTTGYTGGGAGTGCCTGTGGGGYGAAGTAGACGGACGTCCGCCTGCYGGTTCGTTGGGGAGCGGGAGGGGCGACTTGTAACGCGCCTGGAGGTACGGATCTGGAAGGTCGTCYGTSTCTCTGTCCTCTGCTACACGAGCAGGAGGCGGTGGTGGGTACCCATAAGACGGATACGAAGGAGCAGGAGGCGGTACTGGTGGGGGTACGTATGCCTGCGCAAGAGGCTGGTAGTGTCTTGGAGGCGATCCGTGCGGTTGCAATGGTGGCGGTGGTCCATACGCCTGAGAAACGGGAGGGTACGGCTGCTGGGGGTACGCGTGCGTGTGTGCCGTCGCTTGAGCGTACGGTTGCGGTACGGTCACGGGTGGCGCTGGGGTTACGTATGGCTGTGTCGGGGGTATGTAAGGCTGCGCGGGAGGGGTATACGGCTGTGGTGGAGGGACGTAGGTCTGAGGCGGAGGGATGTGTGGCTGTTTGGGAGGGACATAGGTCTGAGGCGGGGGGGATGTGTGGCTCAGGGATGGGCGTATGTCCCCCTCCCGGGCGCAAATAGGGCGGAACAGACTCGAAGGGTAGCTGTGTGGGCGGTGAGGGATCTCTAGGGGGTACAGGCGCGCGCGTATGCAGCGGATGTTCCGGTGGCRGAAGACCATTGCTTGCTGGAGGGCTCGTCCGAGGAGGRCTCATGCTTGTGCGGCGTGCGCCACCACCTGGACGAAGGATCGCAGGAATGATTTCGGGCGTAGCACTGGGTTCCTCTGGTAGCGGCGGTAGAGCATCGTGTTTGTGTACAGGAGTACGATGGGCTGCGGCAGGGAGAGTATGGCTCTGTTCGGTTGGTGTAGCAGAGGGCTGRGAGGGGATGGTACTGTGTCTGTATGCAGCATGAGATGTCCCGCCATTGCCAGTCTTTCCGACKGCAGSAGAAATTGTGCTRTCRGTGCGTGTGCKAGAAGACTCTGCGTTCGGCAATGGGGGAACGTCAGGGTATGCATATGCGGTTGTYGGACGAGCCAGTCTTTCCGTTGGCTTCCACTTTGAGGCACGGCGCTGGAGCGGGGGCGTCTTTGCGTAGTACGTCATCTCAAGGAATATTTCCCCGCGATATGTACCGTCCTCCATCTGCAAMGGCACCCAGTCTGATCACAGACTCTCAATCAGCGAAATTGCAGCATGACAATGAAGAGAACCCATGCTTACCATCGAATTCGCCTGTTTTCAGGGTGTTGGATATGTCAACTGTCCCTTTGCCGACGCACTCATCCGTCCTGGGCTCTTTGGACCAACAAGAGACCTCGAGCTTCCTCGTTTCATCAGAGACACGCTTTGAGACGGAGAACCGYAGCTCTTCGTCCCAAACAGGGTGCTGTCCACCTTTGACATCGACTTGRGTCTTCYTCGTCACCTTGTTCAGCGTGGCTTGTGCGTATGCATCTTGTTTGTAGAACGTATGCTTATCGCGTAGATTGCGGGCCTTCAAGACRACAACCACGAGCGTTCCGATTTCCTCTCCYGGATCGGACATTCTGGAGATWCATGGTCRTCATCAGTGCCCCTTGTTGAGACCATGGCTGCCCCAATGTAGAATRGTGCTCACGCGTGTTCGCTCTATGCGGTATGTRGTCGTGCAGGTGAAGGGAACGGCTGAAGGTAGAAGTGGAGGTATRAGGAGAAAGGAGGGATATCGATGTGGCGCCAGATGATATACGCTGTACCTTGATGARTACACTATGCACTGCCGACTCTAGTCGCTCTCACGTCGCTGATTGTATTGGACACTGCCTGGCAATGATTATTGATTGCATGCTCGCCGTCGTGGACCGCGGCGACGACGTGCACCGACGCGCACTGCCCAACGCGACGACGGACCGGGAGGGCGGATCAATGGGTCCGGAGCGAGTTGCANNNNGGGCGTCCGGGCGTTATAAATAGAAGCAGYCCASCTTGCCGAGGAGAGTGCCGTCCTCCGTGAAGAATATGCTCAATTTCGTTATCTCGCACAAACTACGTYCCYCTTGTGCGCATACAGCCACCYAGTATATATATTTGTCTCCACCTCGCGGTGGGACTTCCCCGCGCTCGTCTGTNCCCCCCAGAACGCCTCGGCCTCAGCGACTCGGAGKTGTGTCGTAGCTCRGTRRCCAAGCCGGYACATTCTACGGAGTNNNCNNNCAGCTGCRAGGCGACAACATGGGTAGCGAAAAGCTGACCAAAGTCGACTCRAACGAGACCGACGTCGAAAAGGGCCAGGCTGATGACCTCAGCGCCCAAAAACTCGAAAAGTCCACTAGACATGCCCATAAGGTCGACTTCGACACCGGCGAAGAACACATCAGGTTTCGTCGACACTGGTACCAAATCTGGTGAGCTACAAGTTCTTTGTATGTAGCACTGAACCGTGTTCTGATGATAGCGTCACAGGCTTCCCAAAGACCCGCCGCCCCCRGCGCCGGCTTCCTTAGAAGATGCATCCATCATACCGCTGGTCTACTCTACCATCTTCGCCATACTYACCTACAGATGGATCAACCCGCTCATGGTTCATATGCATATTCTTTGTCCTACACTTTGACTWYCGCTTACCCYTTGGTTAGAGTYTGGGATACCAGCGGACGCTGCAGGCAACGGAYCTATGGAAGATGGACGAGAGCCGCGAGTCCGGYATCCTTGGGGCAAAGCTCGATGAGGCCTGGGCWCGTCGSGTGCAAGCCGCTGACGAGTGGAATGCRCGCCTYGCTAAGGGGGATATCAAACCCAGCTTGATCAAACGTGCCAAGTGGTCYATYCAGGCCTTGAGAGGACAAGGGAGCTACAGCGAACGACGCGCCGCACTCGAATCTCGTTGGCGGGAAGTGGATGGCAGAAAGCAACCTAGCCTAGCATGGGCACTGAACGACGTCTTTGGTCGAGACTTCTGGTTCGGCGGCGGTTTCAAGGTCATCGGAGACACCTCACAAYTGATGGGACCTCTCTTAGTCAAGGTMAGCAAYYCGAAGSYNA
>JAPEVG010000200.1:0-12231 GCA_029747595.1 Trametes cubensis | reverse complement strand
GNNTGACATACACTCTCAGGCTGACCTCACTGCTGGCAGGTATCTTCGAGATTCGCGGCAAGGAATTGGAAGGTACACGGAAAATACAGGTCGCTCGCTCAGCCAAGTTAGTTTCCTACTCTCATACCCATTGAANCTGAGAGCTGAGCCATCNTATTNAGCGTCGCCGCGGCATACTCGGTGCCCGTCCTCGCGGCCACCATCGCCTTCGTCACATACACCGCGACCGCGCACGACTTCGACGTCGCCATCATCTTCGCGTCGCTCTCCCTCTTCCAGCTGCTCCGCCAGCCGCTCATGTTCCTCCCGCGCTCGCTCTCCGCGACAACCGACGCGCAGAAYGCTTTGGTCCGTCTGACGAAGGTCTTCACCGCCGAGACAGCCGACCCCGCGAAAGCCATCATCGTGGATCCGAACCAGAAGCTTGCGGTGGAGGTCAAGGAYGCGACGTTTGAATGGGAGGAGAGCGAGGCGGCGGCAGAAGCCTCGCGGCGTCCAGCCAAGGGTGCGAAAGAGAAAGAGGCCAAGGATMAASYGCAGGYAGACGATGCGACTCCCGCTAGCGGCCCGTTCCGCGTGAGGGATATCAATATATCKATCGCTCGCGGCAGCCTRGTCGCCATTGTAGGCTCWGTKGGCAGGTATGTRGTSATTATGATCAACGTCAGGCCCTATGCTGATTTCCGTGTAGCGGCAAGGTGACTAAATGTTCTGATATGGCTGCTGAGTGGATCTCTGACGGYCRTGTAGTCTAGCTTACTCCAAGGCTTRCTSGGCGAGATGCGCAAGATTCAGGGCCAGGTATCGTTCGGTGGCCGCGTCGCGTAYTGCTCTCAAACGGCRTGGATYCAGAATGCCACCYTGGTGAGCGGGCGTCTTAYANCNNTCTCTGATYGAGCCRAGYYRTMRCTYGAGCTTNCCNATAGAGAGARAAYGTYCTRTTTGGYCAGCCGTTTGAGGAGGATCGGGTATGCATCTCTCTGCAGCTCCGGTAGAATTGCCAGCACTCACATTGACCTGATAGTACTGGAAAGCCATCGAGAACGCCTCGCTTCTCCCTGACYTGCAAGTGCTGGCAGATGGGGACTTGACRGAGGTGAGTTCATACRTCTRCCCATCGTCAACGTCRCCTGARCAGCAYGRGTAGATMGGCGAGAAAGGTATCAACCTCAGTGGCGGRCAGAAGCAGCGTGTCAACATAGCYCGAGCYCTATACTATAATGCCGACATAGTGATCTTCGATGACCCCCTCTCTGCCGGTACGTACGCTCAGGCCAAAYYCGTGCCTGGAGGTTTGCTGACGACGCRAGTAGTCGATGCGCATGTCGGCAAGGCACTATTTGCAGACGCTATCCTTGGTGCACTCCGGAACCAGGGCAAGACCGTCATCCTCGTGACTCACGCTTTGCACTTCCTTTCTCAATGTGATTATATTTACACGCTCGAGGTACGCATGCCTACCAAACTTTRAGGGGCRTATTCAAGGCTGAGCTTCGTTCGTCCTCCAGAATGGTCGYATCGCSGAACAAGGAACGTAYACTGAGCTCATGGGCCACGGYAAAGARTTCGCCCGYCTCATGCAGGAATTYGGCGGCAAGACCAAAGAGGAGGASGACGACGCCGAAGCTGAAGAGGACGTGACCGACGCAGTCGTCAAGAAGACGACGCCGGCCATCGACGACGCSAAGAAYAAGTCCGAGTCCGTGCAGCGCAAGGGAGCCGGGACAGGCAAACTCGAGGGCAGGCTCATCGTGAGRGAGAAGCGTACGACAGGCTCGGTTAGCTGGCGGGGTRAGGGCGAGACGGAATGTGTCGATATCGGACTATCATTGACATTGACATTGTCTTTGCACAGTCTATGGAGATTACCTCAAGGCAGGCAAAGTATACTACTTGGGTCCSATCCTCATGTTGTGCATGCTCGCGATGCAATGCAGCTCGATCATGAACAACTACACCCTCATTTGGTGGCAAGCAAAGTAAGTCCTATGACTTGACCGACCACGCACGCCGATCCAGTACATGGAGCTCACATCGACCATCCCGTCGTTTCTTTCAGCACATGGAACAGACCGAACTCGTTCTACCAAACCTTGTACGCCTGCCTGGGCGTATCGCAAGCCCTGTTCACGTTCGGAGTGTGAGTCTGCTCATTGCTCCTGCTGTCATGGAGTTTGCGTCCTGAATATTTCGTCTCTAGGGGAGCTATCATGGATGAAATGGGTTTCTTCGTGTCCCAGAATCTCCACCACGAATCTATCAGAAATATCTTCTATGCGCCCATGGCTTTCTTCGACACGACGGTACGTTGCTCCGAACCTCCCTTTTCGAGTTGGTGACAGACCCGTGAATCTCAGCCGATGGGCCGTATATTGAGCGTCTTTGGAAAGGACATAGAGAGTATGTCGCCGTTTGCCCTTGTCTGTCTCTGCTCGCTTCACTCACAAGCACAATCCAGACATCGACAATCAACTTCCAGGTAGAGTCTCTGCGGTTATGTAGTTAGAATCGAATCATTCACTGACTCACGGCTCTCTGCTATAGTATCTATGCGTCTCTGTAAGCATACATCCGCATCTTTCCTTTTGCGTGCTATCTGACGTCGCTATTGACAGTCGTCCTGACCATCGCCAATGTCGTTGGAAGTATTGTGATCATTACCGTCGTGGAGCACTACTTCAGTATGTTTTACTTTCGTTGTAGACAACGTCAGTCGTTTCTAATGCGCCAACAGTTATCGCGGCATTCGCCATTGCCGTCGGGTACAACTACTTCGCGGCCTTCTACAGGGCTAGCGCACGAGAGCTTAAGCGGCTCGGTAGGTCCATGAGATTGTGACCATGCAACAACCAATCTAGATAATGTCTACGACGTCCAGACGCGATGCTGCGATCCCTGCTATATGCGCACTTTGCTGAGTCCTTGTCCGGCCTTCCGACGATTCGCAGCTACGGCGAAGTGAATCGCTTTCTTCGCGACAACGAATACTATGTAGACCTCGAGGACAGAGCCGCATTCCTGACCGTGACAAACCAGAGGTATGCCGAGGTACTGCTTTGGATTGCGAGRGCTGATTGACGATWYCCTGAAGATGGCTWGCCATACGACTCGACTTCCTGGGAGGCATCATGACGTTTATAGTAAGAGTTAYGCTCGTATCCAATATTGCTAGCTCATACGACAATCTCTAGGTCGCAATTCTCGCTGTCTCGAACGCGTCTGGTATCGACCCCGCTGAGATTGGTTTGGTCTTGACATACACGAGTGAGTTCCGGTTTGCAGTAATGGCAAAGGAAGAGATGTGATGATTRACTCAAYCGTRCAATAGCATCCCTGACGCAACTCTGTAACATGGTCACCAGACAGGTATGTGGACAGCTCATATGTATTCCGCCATAACTGAGTGGTCATGTCTGCAATGTAGTCTGCTGAAGTGGAGGTGAGTTCCGAGTAGCGATATGATGAATGCTTGGCTTAGTYCCGGTCTAGAACTACATGAGCTCCGTCGAGCGCAGTACGTGCYTTAGSTTCCNACRCCGCCATACCTAYGCTRATAGTTGCACAGTCGTCCAATACAGTCGCCAAGATCAGATTCCGCAAGAGGCTCCGCACGAGGTTYCCACCAAYAAGCCTTCRCCTGACTGGCCCGCCCGTGGRGAGATTGAGTTYAAGGAGGTTGTGATGCGCTACAGACCCGGACTGCCTTTTGTCCTGAAAGGTCTATCTATGCACGTCAATGGCGGAGAAAAGATTGGTGTCGTTGGCCGGTATGTCGAGCCTTCACGGAGCTCGGACACTCGAAGCTGATCATTGGATAGAACCGGAGCGGGAAAATCCACCTTGATGCTCGCGTTATTCCGCATTATCGAGCTCACGTCTGGCTCCATTACTATCGACGGGTAAGYTTATATCAGTGATCTACATWGSTGMARTTGTTYMTWATWYYACTATAGYGTCGATATMTCCAAGCTCGGSYTGAAGGAYCTTCGAAGCAAGATCTCCATCATCCCACAGGAYGTGAGYNATTNTARRTTNCCTNAGTGWCWTCNCAWCCNACTAACRTGRYRYTTYCAGCCTCTRCTKTTCAGCGGTARGCMACCTRAKNTAGGTRTCATCSTRCTYCACTAACTYRARATTACTGTAGGCACGATTCGCTCTAACCTTGACCCGTTCAACCTCTACGTAWGCATGRMCAGRCTACYCTWYWYTTCATGAGAAGCTGAACTYTATTGCGACACAGACCGATGCCCAGCTATGGGATGCGTTGCGCCGCTCCTTCTTGGTGGAATCATCCAAGAGTGATGAGGAGAGCTCGGACGGTGCCTCGACACCGAAATCACGGTTCCATCTGGACACTGTAATTGAGAGCGAAGGCTCCAACCTCAGCGTCGGCGAGCGGAGTTTGCTCAGTCTTGCTCGAGCACTCGTAAAGGATAGCCAGGTTGTTGGTATGTATCGATGCAACTGCTATGGATCGAACGCTCACTCATATWTGAATGCCCTAGTCCTTGACGAAGCTACGTTAGTATTRGYCRCARCTCCWGTCGWTYGTATATTCSATKCTGACCATTCGAGAACAGCGCRTCYGTWGATCTCGAGACCGACTCGAAGATCCAGCACACGATTCAGACCCAATTCCGCCACAAGACATTACTTTGCATYGCCCGTGGGTAGAAACTCTYGGTCGAACYCCGATCGAATGCTAATGTCCATCTGGTATAGACCGCCTGCGCACYATCATAACCTACGACCGAATTCTTGTGATGGAAGATGGAAACATCGCGGTAAGYCAACAGCTTGCCAGCATCCYGTTCGAAGCTAGCAGCTGATGRTGTGTCGAACAGGAATTCGATACYCCTCAGAATCTGTTCAACAGACATGACGGCATATTCCGTGGGATGTGCGAGCGCAGCGGCATCACCTTGGACGAGATCGAGCGATCACGCTCGAAGATTGCGTAGAACYCTRAGGGCCTMATTTGAGGCATGTGTCTGCATCATCATCCGCTTTNGNNGTTTAGATAGGAACGCATAGGTGTCGAGTTCGGAGATAGATTGCTCTCTCGGTAGGGATTAGTAGGGTACGCGATATAGAGATACAACTGGTACGACAGCAACGATATAGAGATGACGATAGCCAGTGACAGAATACATCCGATACATGACAACGAGAGGGGAACAAAAACAAGAAATGCAGTGCACAAGAAATCTCTACTGAGGCGCACCGAAATCCGAGTTGTAGCGCATCTGAATATCTGGGTCTTGCTGCATAGAATCCATCCAGCTGAAACCTATATCGACGCAATCAGCGATGAYAYTCACGGGCATCCCCGCTKACRTGGGCGTACTGACCTGGCACGACCATGTTCGACCAGTTGGGATCTGTCAAGGACTGCATCGACTGCAAYAGYTCGTGATCGAACGGGAGCGGTGGTGARTAGAACTCGGAGCCGTTGATCGTCTGCGTTGGCTCTTCAGGGTATCCGAGGTCGAGGCCGTCGAACATCTGYGAGTCCGCCGGAGAGGTCTGCCCRAARTGCGTCTCTTCYTCCTTGACGCCARTTTGTCCACCGGCTGAAGGCGGAGGCACGGACAGGGGTGTGTGGGGCATCGGTGAGGAGTCAGGTCTATCGGAGCCACTGTCTGGGGTGGCGGGAGAATGGGCAAGAGGTCTAGTAGCACGCTTGAGAGCACTTGGAGATTGGTCAACGCTTGCGAGCGGGGTCTCTAGAAGTCCCTTGAGGAACCGCGCATAGAGCTTCGGTCCATGCCGATCGTCTACTGCGACGTCTGGGGACCCAAGGAAATCTGCGACTTCTTCTACCAGGTGGCGGAACTCGACTCGAGTTTCGCGAGGTATRTACTGGGCGTACTTAGGGTGCAGTGTCTAGAGTGATCRCTTSAGTCACTGATAWCATGGCTCGCAGTATCRTACGAYRTACCTTGATGAGGAAWGCACACGTGAAYGTTACAAACACRCATTGAGAGTCGGGYCCRTGRCGAAGGTAGATYCCTGTRRRRTCCYKTGTCAGARATCKRTAYCYTCATAMSGCWTYRYMACYSACTYTGYTGCGGSGARCCAAGCTCATCYAAYAGRGTGCGGATGAGRCTCTTCGACGCACGTATGCACTGTSAAYSAWGTTAGKYATCRTYCTCRGYGWGTAYGAATTGTTGTACGAACCCTCCAAAAGAACGAATCGCTGAACCCTTGCGACGTCTCCCTCCCAAATGTGTGCTGGAACGCGAACGARAGCACYGTCATACGAGCGTAGCTGTACGCAAGCTTCARGAGGCTCGTCCGGAACTGGCAAACGACGCCYTCRAAGTTCGCYTCCCGTATGCGYGCYAGCCAYGTYTCGCCGAGGTTYGCCAGCTTGTCGTCGAACGTGCTGGCGACCGCAGTGATGTCTAGGTTCTRCRTTGATTKAACGAGGTTAGYAACRRSAAGTGRKGARCTTGTAGCAAGKRACAGGTWGCTTGCCTTGTTCAACCCAACGGGATGCTCCGGGTCACTAAAGATCGTATACCGGTACTCGGCAAGGAGCTTCAGCTCCGCATTGTACGCGCACAGATGTATGTCGAAGCCGGGCAAATTATACGGCGAGCTCTTCCACCAGAACTCCGAATGGCTCGCGATGTAGTCCGTGTTGCTGATGATSGGCGCCTTGCCGTACTGCGAGCTGTACGAGCGGTCCAGGTTGAAGCARTTGAGCCAGGTGCGCGTCCGGTTGAGTATCTCTCTGGCGTGCTGTTCGTTCTGGGGCTGGACGGTATTCGGATGRTGGAGATTTAGGTCAGTAGCGATGCTATGTAGGATCAAGAWGTYGTCAGAGAGCGGCATGACGCGAGAAAGCGACAGAGGGCTTACCGAATGGCGAGGCCGAGATACACCCAGCATCGATCCTCCTCCCAYTTCCGCGCGGGCACTGGGTATAAGCTGAGTAGGATGTATGCCTGCACCGTCTCGACGCTCTTCTGGCCACCAATAAGCGTCGATCCAGCGGCAAGACGGGCACAGTTCATGGCTTGTTGGTGAAGCGAGGGGCGTTCCGCATAGAACCTCGAGGCGATTCCACAAACTGCCAGCCAGCTCCTTGAGATACCTCACCATGCGGAACGTACGGGGATGCCACTYACCGACGGTGAACAAGAAAGGGCTCCTCCAGTACGTTCTTTGAGCAGTGTACAACACGGGGTCTAGTAATGATACAGATGGGTTTATATAGTCGAAAAATCTGYGYGGCGGGTGRGYGAGCNATCGTWTCGGCRYAGAACGGCATRTACGCACATCTTGAATAACTTCTCCACCTCCGCAGGGCTCACCAGCCCRCTCCTCAGGATATAGGGCGTTTGATGTTGCGCATACATGATAGGCCTGTCTGGACCCGGGCCTGTCGTTCGTTGAGGACAAACCRATTAGCACCAACGCTSTCCGGGTCACATAAGCGAGTAAGAAAACAGAAAATACGCACTCGTAGCACGGAAATAGTCCTCATTCGCRACYCCATAATCATCGTGCTCCTCCGTCGTGCTCACGCTCCGACTGCGGCTCGACCGCCGGCTCCTCGACGCCCTCAGGCTCAGGTTCGCGAGCATCCCGATCGGCGCAGCCTCGTTGGGCAAAATCGCRAGCTTCTCGCGTCCCCCTCCCCGRCTCTTCTTCCKRCGCGAGCTCTGCGTCGACGACTCGTCCTTCGCCTGCAGACCGCTCGCACTCGCATCACCGGCCTGCTGCTCCGGCCGCGTGCGCCCGCGCGACACCGGGCGCTCGCTCTCTGGGGCGTCGACGTCCTCGACCTCGACGTGCACCTCGCCCTCCTCGTCGGCCTTCTCTCCCGGCGCGCCCTCCTCGGCCTCGTCCGACTCGCTGCTGTCCTTCCACCCGAGCACGTCCTCGCCCAGCAGGTCCTTCGTGACGCCCGGCCCGCCCATGTTGATGTACCCGCCGAAGGCCTCGATGGACTCGCGCGCCTTGGCGATCCAGTCGAGCACGTCGGGTTTCGTCAGGTGGTCCGACACGGGCTCGGGGGTGCCGATGTCGGACGCGGTCAGCTCGCTCGTGGTGGCGGACATCGTGGACGGGTGGTCCGCGGAGTGGGTCYGGGGAAGGCGCGTTCTCGCCGCCCTGCGGCTTGTCGGCTGCGCGCTTGTTGGCTTCCTCTAGCTGCTTCATGAGCTCCTCGATCTTCGCTGCTTGTTCGCGGATCTGCCCGAGAAGCAGGTCTCTCCTCCTGAATGTGTTAAGTTATTCGTTGAGTCTATGATCATGCTGAATAGAAGTAAGGGAATGGGCATACGGAGGCGCACGGCGCTTCTTGCGTCCTGGTATGATACACTCGTGATTGCCATTCAGACATCGCTTGCAGATGTCCGGGTTGGTCTTGAACTCGCACTTGACCTGCAGGACACAACTCGTACAAGACAGCAATAAAATCCAACGATGTACTCACCTTCAAGGCCTTGCAGCGGGCACACGCGCCGAGACTACGGCCCAGTCAAGGTCCGGGGCAGCAAGGAGCAGAACAAAGGGGACTCACGGCTTCACAGGCTTCGCCTCCTCCTTCGACTGCGCCCCGCTCTCCGACCGATCGTCCCCGTCCACCGAGGACCCCTCGCCCTCGCCCTCGTCCAGCGCGCGCTGCCGCTTCGCCGCGTGCAGCGCCGCAGACGCGTCGCCGAGCTGCATGTGCGCCTGTTCGCGGTACGGCGCCCCGGGCTGCATCGCGACGCCGTAGGCGTGGCCGAGCTGGGGCTGGAGGGGAAAGCTGGGCGTCATCGGCGTGCCCGCGTTTGAGAAGACCGGCCGTCGGTGCTGCACCATCTGCGGGTCCCCCTGGAAGGACCGCACGGTCGGTGTTAAGCCGGAGGTGGAGCTCGCGCGCGAGTGCTGCCCGGCTCGCATGCCCTGAGCTTGGGCTTGGGCTTGGGCTTGAGCGGGCATGTTCTGGGGAGGGAACGCGAAGGGGGAGGAGTCGCCGGAGTAAAACGGAGAGCTCGGCATGGATTGGGCTCCGCTATTGCTGAACCCCAGCCCGGAGGGGAAATGCTGCTGCTGCCCTTGGCCTTGGGGGTGGTAGCCGGAACCTTGATGGTCAGAATAGAACTGCTCTCCGCCAAACATGGGCTGCCCGTTGTACGGCTGGTGCAAGCTCTGCTGTTGCTGTTGCTGCTGCTGCTGGGGATCGGGGAACGTGAACGCGTAGTCGTTCTGGCCCCCGAAGGGCCGGCTGTAGTTCATCGCATAGTCGGGGTTCTGCTGGGGGCGACTGTGGTGGTGGTGGTGGTGGTCCATTTGTGGCTGTGGCTGGAAGTCGCTCTGGAGGATGGCGAAGCGGGAGGGATCAATGTCGTACTCGTTTTCGAGCTGCAGCGGCTGGGACGGCGCGCTGTCGTGGTTCTTTGGCCAGTCTACGTCGAGGAATTGGGGATGGGGCGGGTGGTTCGCCATTATGAAAGAGCCCTCGGGTGGTTATGGGGAGACAAAGGGCCTATGCGTTGATAAGAAACGGGCCTGCAGATGGCGGTTACTTGGGACGACCCTGGCTGTTCTGTCAGTTGACTGTTCGCGAGGCTGATCGTCGGAGTACGGGGGGCGGTTGCGCTTGACACAGCGATGTTGACAATCGCCACGGCTAGCGTGATCTACAAACATACGATCATTCGTAAGCACTGTGTGATTTGAATACGGACTGCAGAGCAATGGCAGGACATGGACAACTTCACGGACCGAGTGGAAATCGGGTAGATCTGACCGGGTACGGTGTCGTGCGTCAGCAGTACAAATCTGCCTCCAAGACTCTGCGCTCGCCGATCTCGAGCAGGGAGAGACAAAGGCCAACGGCAGTAGGCGTGAAAGCGTCGTAAGCGCGAGGAGTCAAAGGTAGGATGGAGGAGGCAAGCAGTTAGTCGCGCATGCAAGGTTCCGGGATCACTGTTGCCCCCTATGCGGCTATTCGGATTGTGGCTGCGGCTGATGCTGGGAGTTGAAGTTCTGAGTATGGTCGTCGAACGATGATATACGATGATGTATCAGAGCAAAGCTGGGGGAGGCGATCCGCTTGGGGCAGTTGGAAGATGATGAAAGGGAGCTGCGTAGCTATAGCGAGAGCCGACTCTGCCCTGGACTTTGCACGAGTCCTCCATTCCGAGGCGCCCATTCATTAACTCCGGACGCTACCGCCGGCATCACAGATTCACACTTATGGTGCATGCGCAATTGTATCGCCAAGACTCCGAAGTCTACACGCGTAGAAGGTGTGTTGGTGACCTATGCCCCTCAGGAAGCAGACTGCTGATGAACTTCAAAACGTCTGCTTGAACGAATACTCCGGTCGGCAGCAACAGCAGAGAGACTGCCAGTTATTCGCCGGTCACCGGAGCGCCATCGAGCGTGTATGATACAGAGCATATGATACTTTGGCCATGCCGTTACAGGGGAATGTATTGGAATTCAATGTGTGTTGCGATATATGTAGCATCGTAGAAAAGTCGCAGATAACGTTGTGTGTTGTGAAGTACTGTAGTACAGGTAATAGTGCATTAATGACGTCATGAGCACACACTACTTCTAAGTTATAACTACTGACGGTACCGGTACCGTGTGATCCTATGCGTCGAGAGGCAGGTACGAGAGTACGAGACGTTGGTATGGCATATACCTACAGGTACGTATGTAAATTCCTCATATGATGTGCAGATCTAGTGTTTCGAGTCTTCTGCTAACACCCAAACTCCACCAATTTCTCGCGGTTGTGACTAAGATATCCCAGCGTATGCAATTTGTCAGATAGCCCTCACTGTAAGACGCCTACCGCTTCCGATGGAGAGATATAGTACGCCCATGAGGATGCCATTCTTGAAGAAATGCAATCGATGCAGCAGTGCCTTCGGGCCCTTCCGATCACGACATGTACTTTGCACCAGTACAGATCACCGCCAAGTCCGCAAGGCGAGGGGCTTCCATCCCTACATCCGTGTCGGCGGCAGATACGTCCGCACTGCTGCCCATCCGAAAGCAGCCGTGCTAGATCCTGCGCTATCGACATCTTCTCGGCGCCGCACAACGGTCGACGCACGTCTGGCATGGAGAATGCGTCAATCCCGCAGGGAAAGGGGTGACCGGGTACGAGGCTGTTGCGGCGAGTTCGGCGATGTGGCAAAACCCAAATGAGAGTTGCCTGTTGAATCTTGTCTTCGTAGCAGGACGAGATTGGATTGCGTGTCTGCTGCCACCACGGGCGCCATGGGAGCCGTCCGACGGAATCAACTCTGCTATAAATGTCTGATGTTCACCGTTCACAATCAGTGCGGCACCGCCTCCTGGAAGCGTCGAACGCACCTGGAGTCCTGGACCAGAGGACGACATCTTCGCATGCGGCGAGTTTGTATTTTAGGTACAAGAGTCAAGAGTCAAGACTCCCTTGATGACGGGAGGGATCTCATTTGCACGGTCTACGCGGTTCTGGATGGCACAGATGTGAGAGCCTGTGGGCACGCGATCAGAGTGGATGCACGAGACACAAGGGTTTTGATGCCCCTAGTCGTGGGCGGTGCGATAGACAGGTCGTATCACCAGGCTAGCGGGGCCACATCGAGCCCACAGGAACGCTAGACAATGACATGGCCATCCATAGGTGTGCGGATACATAGTGAATTTGCGGTGGTGTTCGAAGCTCGACTTGGAGGAGAGTGCTGCGTGATGACATTATGACACCACGGGGTATTCTTGAGCTCCACATGAGAGTTGAGAAGTGTGTTGGCTGGGAACGGCCGGAGTAGGTCAAACAGGTAGAGAGACCTGTTGTGATGATCAGTACAGGTCGGCGCGCACAGGGCCATGCGCGTGAGACGCAGCACTGATGAAGGAAGTGCGGTGGGATGAGGAGAGAGAAGCCAGCTGAGGAGCCACTGGGGTCGACGAGGTCTACTTATTCGACTGCAGCGGTGTGAGATTGGGAGGTGTTTGGGAGAACGAGGCTAGCGAGGAGGACGAGCGACGCGAGGCGGGTGATGTCAGAGCGGGCCGTACTGGGCGGCAAGGGGAATGGTTGCTGGGAGGGATGATGCCGACGGCGGCAGTTTCCATATGGGACGGGCGTCTGAGGATGGGCGGGGGACGGGGAGAGAGCCCGAGAAGCGGACATGGGCCATCCGCCATCGTCCATCTTCCAGTCCTCTTCTCCTTCCTTGCTCCATCTTCTCTCCGTCGACCAACACGACGTCCTCTCCGTGG